>SNQJ01S0066182.1:668-23278 GCA_010110895.2 Picea sitchensis
CTCCAAGTGATAATCAAGATTATGCAAGACATGAACACCATAAATAACAAACATCAATCACACATATGATATACACAGATACAAATATTCATGAGGAAACCCATAAAGGGAGAAAACCTCTTCTTCTTCGAATGATAGGCAGTCTTTTAAGTTCTGTACATCATCTTTCTTTGAGCACCAAATCAAACTGAGGCTACAACCTCTTCTTTAACAAGCTGCAACTTGCTGAGAGAACCAACTCTCTGGTTTCTCTAGCACCCACTAGAAGGAAGCACCAAATCCCTGAGTGTTGCAACACCAACTGGATGGAAGCACCAACTTCCAGTCACATAGGCACCAACCTGTATAACATAGAACAATGGTTCTCCCTTTCACTACCCTACCACCCTGGTTTTTCTAGATGCAACCAGATGGAAGCTACAACTCCCTATTTTCAAGCACCCACTTGAAACTTTGAGGACAACAATCCTCCCTAGAACCACCCTACCACCTTGAGATATAAATATTTTCTTTCTTAAATTTATTACAGTGATAGACTATTTATCAATGGCTTACTGGTCCCATCACTGTTCTGCTACATTGCTCTGCTTGACTTGCATCAGTGTCTTCCTGCTCGCATCTTCTTGCACTTAAGTTCTAGTTCAGTCTACTGTTTTCACCATTTATGCTATGTCCAACTTATGTTCTTCATCTCTTCATTTTCTCCCTTAGTTCATGTTGTGATCTTCATTTCTTACAATTCGACTCCTTTTTACAGAGAAACAACAACTTGCGTTTGTCACGACATATTTATTTTATTCATGCCCTCATTATCCCTTACTCTATGAATCTCCAACACCCATGTCAAGAATATTAGAATGCTCAAGAGCCATGATTCCAACATCCTAGAACAATGATTCAGTTAGTGTAACTGAATTGTAACTGATCAAGAAATCATGAGATGAAACAACAACCCTTCGATCAGATTCTGTTTAATTAGTGTCGTTGGATTATACACGTAGAGGCATTTTTGACCTTTCAATGCATAACCTCCAATGTGGATTTTAGAAATGCTAGCTCCTTCCCCTATCTTTCGCTGATGTGACATTGGCCAATGATATCATGTGACCATGTGATTGTGGGCGTGACCATAGGTGCTTTGAGGGAAATTCGCTTTCACCCTATAATTCAGTACAGAGCTCCACATATGCCTTTGGTGATACCGTGGTTTTGATTGTGACCCGCTCACGAAAAATTAAGACCCGAGCATGTTATGACCCCGCAATGTGAAGGGACCGTTGATCTCATGATATTGACAGTGCCTGTGAATGGATGGTTAAGATTTGTTCTTTCACAATTTGCAGATAAAATATAACTTCGTTAAATCAATGCCTGTGATTTATTTCATGATCCGGGCTCCGGGAGCTTCAAATCTCAAACCCTTCTTTTCTCTGTATGCCAATATTCTAGAGTCAATGATCTATGGACACCTTTCCTTCTTAATCAATGGCTCTACCTCCACTTTGGTTATTTGACCTTTCAACCATATCAATAGTTATGTGGCCCCTTTCTCGATCAATGATCGAGATCTCCTTTGGGTCTCTGGACTTCTGAAATCTCAAATATCAAAATGACACTTTGGATAAAACGACCCAGATTCACTTCAGACGATCTAATGATTGATATCTTCTTCGGATGATCTGATGACTGAGATCTACTTCGTATGTTTCGACGGTCGAGAATGTATTTTGTCTCTCCGACTCTCTGGGCTTCAGGGATTTCAAATCTCAAACTTAAAATTTTGAACTGAGATTTTTCTGGAGCGTAACCTCCTCACATATTTAGACCCAAAGTGAATAATGTTCATTTGATCAAGATCTTATATCAACGAATCGATTTTTATGCGATGTTTCTTTGCCTTGGTTTAAATCCAACAACCCTCCAAATTTGCTTATCCTATTTGTTATCACTCGAAGAAACTCCTTAGGGTTGTAGGATAAGAATGCTTGGTAACTTAATAAATCATGAATAATGAAAGTGTGGATCAATGGGATAACTCAAGGGCTTAATGAGAAGAACAAATTATCATGTTGGATAGCTAATTTTACCTCAATCCTCCCCTTTATCTAGTGAAAAGGAAAGCTTTCAACAACTAACTAGCAGATTTCAAAACCAATAAGCTGGTGAAAACCCAAAAAAACTGCCTTGGGAAAAATCAAATTTCTATGAATCTGCAACAAACACCTAAGAGATTCATGGATGACTTCAAGGTTGAATGAGTAAGCACATCATGGGGGAGTGATCCAGATTGAGCCATTAAGCGTGAAAAGGGAGTCTCTTTGCCTAATTAAGAAAACTGAAAGTAATCTACTTGCTCAAAGAAAGAGCTTATTCTTCTATCAATCTCTACACTAACCAGTAGAGGCAGATTGATCAAGTAAAACTAAATTTCTAAAGTAGCCAAGAAAGTAATTGACTTGCTAATATCATGTTTGATATTTTCCCAAAAGATAAAAGAAACCATAGATTGTGGTAATTCAATTTGAAAAGATGACAAGACCAACCTTCATTTGGAAGATTTTTTTTTGGATTTATGCTGCTCATAAATTCCAAATAATTGACAATAGGGTCATTAAAAACGTCAAGGCATACCTCTTTAAGTAGCTGTTCCAACTGAAGATTGACATGCTGCTACCAATGGCTTTCACCGATCTCCATGTAAACTGTAAACTGTTCAACTTCGATCACAGAAACATGCATGATATACTGCTGATCTAATTCTTTCTGCTCTTCTTCACCCTCTTCATGTCTGCTACAAATTCCTTCTATCAACAAATGTGAAAGCTGAGGACTGTCTTCCTTAATCTGCAACTCTGGAAAACATGAGCTATCCTTAGTACCTATCACATATCCAAGACTGTCACCATTGATACCATACCGTGGATCAGCAATTCCTTGACCACAATAAGAGATATCTTCAGCTGATGTGTATTCTTGTTCTTGGATATCAGAATATTCAAAAGAGACATGTTTATCTTCATGAGTATTTAGATATTTATTCAATAAATAAAAATCATGACAACATTGAGGATAGAGAAGGTCAGCTGAATATATCTCTTTACAAAATAGATGAAATCCAGCATGAAAATTAGACAAAGAGTTGACACTTGCACTTGGAAGAGACCGACACCAGTCGAGAGCAATCCATTCTAATAAAAAATTGAAAAGATTAATTTGAACATCCTCATGTACAATTTCAAGTCGGTCAATAAAGTCATGGAAATCCAACAAATGTTCAGCTGGCACTTCCCACTTCTCTCGACGAAATATGGGAATAATACGTTCCCATTCATCTCTAGTAGGTACTGGATGAGGGTAACCAAAAATACTTGAAAAATCACAGAATGCATACCTCTTTGCTAAGATCCTGTTCATGTCATACCAGTGGAGTCACCAACAATTTTTTGAACAATGGAGTCGCCACTGAATTCGTCCTTCATGGATTCGCTAGATAGATGATTACAACCGAAATAATATCCAGTCTTTGTCTATCATCAAATATAGATCTATGTCGTCTCCCAAGGAAGTTGAGCTTCAATCTCCTCTCCCTGGCAACAACGCCAATTTGTTATCACTCCAAGAAACTCCTTAGGGTTGTAGGCTAAGACTTCTTGGTAACTTAATAAATCATGAACAATGAAAGTGTGGATCAATGGGATAACTCAAGGGCTTAATGAGAAGAAAAACTTATCATGCATCCAAATGAGCCAGTGCTTTTAGAAACCAATAATCATATACAGTAATTGAAATGGTATATGAAGAACACTATTCTAGATAACCAAGTACATTAACATGCAGGGTCATACAAGATAGCAAGAGATCATTCAATTAAGATTTATGAGCTAAATAAGAAGATGATAGTTCTTAATCGCTGAGCTAAATTGAATCAAATTACAGAGCAATGTAACACATGAGAAAATCTGACAATGGAAGCAAAAGAAGACTGTCATTCATATCAAGATAAGAGTCTTAGTACATATGCCAAAAAGTGTCTCCAGAATTGAACCCCCTAGTGCTCCAAATGTCTTTGGCTTTATAGCCTTACAAGATGAAATCTAGATCCTTGAAAAATGGATAAGATTTACTAAAAATAGTCAAATCAAAATAGATACAACAAGTGTAGGATGAGATCCTATAAAAATGGATCTAGAATGGAAAATCAAAACAAAATAGGAAAGGTCCTATTTAGTGATCTCTAAAAATAGTAGATTGTTGATGAAGTGCAGTTTTAGCCTCCCAAGGCTATTTGATTTGGTCCTCCAAATATAAAATTCGAATTGGGTGATGTGTCATTTGATCCCTATCATTTTTCCCTTGAAAATGACCAAATCTAGTCAAAAAATTCCCTTTTTACTTTCATCTCCAAGAATGGCCTTCAGATTTTGACTTGATAATTCATAACCAGCTTATTGAAGAAGATTTCAAACCATTCAAACCCAAAAAATCCCGATCTGGGCAAAAATTAGGCTATTATGGCCGTCACAGGATTTCACTAGCTAATTTACCCGAAAATCCTCTCCTTAGCTGGTGAAATGCAGAGCTTTCACCAGCTAACTAGTTATAATTCTGCCTTTTGTGTTGGTGAAAGCGCAGATTTTTTCAAAATCAAATTTCTTAGTCATGCAGAGTCCGTTTTGCATGCTTAAATAGTCGATCGACATATACAAATCCTAATCTTTCCAATGGTGCTTTCAAATATGAATTTGGAGCCCAGGAAGTTAGTCAAATATTCCCTACAATATTATGAATCATTCTTTAAAAAATGCCACTACATTTTTTATCGCTAACATCTGGCTCCAACTGGGATGGAGACCTCCCTGCGAGGTCTCCAAGAAACTGGAAGACCTAGTGCCTTTAGTATTGGGCCATGGAGTCATTAATCCTTTTCAGTCCCAACAATGTTTACAACCTGCATTTATGTCTTTGGCTATTTACAAGATCCCTTAAAATTTTGTTTCTGAAAACTCTGCCACTCGTCTTCGGAGTTGCTGCCACTTGTCTTTTGCTAAATTAAAATATTCATATTGTTCCTTCAATCTTGAACAAATTATATCACAATCATATTAAGGATTTATCTTCAATTTGTTGCTTTCAAGACTCAAATATATCACGTGCCAGATATATCCTAGAAATGTGGAATTTGGGCAAAATTTTGAGTGATCTGGTTAAAACAGCTTTCGGTGGTTAACTGTATTCTAGAATTTGGCACCTTATCCACTGAAAGTACTTTGTTTCAGTGGTTAATGAGCACAAACAAGCTCTCCTAAACCACCGAAAACAAAAAAATTACCCAAAAATCAAAATTTGATGAATCTTGATTACCTGCAAGAGTACAAAGACCTCAGGGCTTGCTAGACGAAGTTGCTCTCTCTCTTATTGGAATTAGGTGTGACTTTCCTCCTACCACTGGTATTTTTAGCCTCTTCTTCTAGTTTCTTTAACAAGAAGGGTAATGAGCGCCTTGTTGTAGCACCCCTCACAAGTGATATATACAAAAATTGCTTTCAGCAATGCCTGCCACTGAGGTTCCAAAAAGGACATTGGAATGTCCTTCTTCCAAATCAAGTCTTTGTGAATTGGAAACAAATAAGATCTGAATTCTATATTTGATGGCACTGTGGATTTGAACCAGCATTCTCCAGTTCTTGGCAGACCTTCCATCATATACAGTTGTAAAGGATTCTGCTACCTGTTGATGAAAGCTAGTCAATTTCTCATAGTATGTGAATACTCCTACTTGTTTGAAAAGGTCTGCTACCTCTGGATGCGCCTCCAAGTACCAAACACCATCAACCTCGGCCTGACCTTTCTCCATAACATACTGTTTAGGCCAAACGTCGTGATCTCCTAGATTATCAACAGGAAACAAGGTCTGTGAATCTAAACAAAAAGAGTTTGTGCCATCCTACCAAACCACATCCACCTTAGTCTTTGTCTTCAATACAAAGAGCGTCTGTTTACTAACATCCTCCATGCACCCTTGTTGATCACATTTCACACGGTTTCTGTAGATTTTATCGTGACTTAAAGCATCATCACTGGTGCTTCCAGAATTTGATTTCAATCTATCATTCTCTTTAACTATTTTTGCCTCTCCATCTGATGCAATGTCCTCCATGTTAACAGTTACTGATGTGGAAAATTTTACATAGGTGGGAAGAAAACACCAGTCACCAAGTTGCCAATTAGCATGAGAGAAACAGGACAAGAGTGTCAATTTCTTAGGGTCCTGCTGCTCTGTAGGTGTAGTTGGTGATTGGGAACCACCACCTGGAACAACTGCAGCAATCCAGGTGACATATAGAGATCCAACTTCCACATTACTTATTGTACCTTATATATATGGCATGTTTTGCATGTTCCTTGAAACCATTGATCATTCTTGAAAACTGCGGATGAATGACCATGGACACGCTGACCTTGATAATAAGGAAAATTCTCATCTTCTATTAGATTATGACATATAGGGATGAGGTATCCAGGATCAACCTTCTTTATCTTTCACTTTGCATTGTCATCAAACATGACTGTTACATTTTGGACCACATCATCAACCCTTCCCAACCATGGACCATATATAACATAATCTCCCATCACAAAGGGGCATAATCTTACCAGATGTTTGCTATCAATGTTTCTTATAATTTCTCCACTTGGAGCTTTTAGATCAACTATGAGATTAACATTGACTACTGTGCCTGTCTGCCCAGATGGATCTGAAACAGATGTAACAATGTCACCATAGAAAAAAGCTATGTCAACTACTAAAATATCATCAATTTTCTCAATTGTTTCTGCCAGACTTGTCCATATTATCTGAGCATGGTCTTCAAAAATAGATTCACTCTCATCCTGATCTTTGTTGTCACTGCTGCTACTATCTAGATCTGAATCACCTACATTTTTAGTTGCCATCCGTACCAGACCCTCTTGTTCGGAGCTTTGGAGTATGTCTTCTTTGTATAGCCCTATGGCACGTGATTTGGAAGCAGTTTCTATAATAATTTCAACAGACAATGATCAATAGGAAGAAGCTTCTAATCTATGCATTGCATTCCCTTTCATACACAATGACTAAAGAAAGTGACTTTCTAGATTTGTAACATTGATATATGGTAACAATATTTACTTGAGAAATCTTTGAAGAACTGCCAAAAAAGATGGCTCTTGATTAATCCTTAAGCACTTCAAAAATATGCTTGATCTGAGCAATCTTTGACAAAAGAAATACCAAAGAATAATTTTCTAAATCTTGAAGGTAACTGCCAAAGGGGAATTGCCCAGAGAAACTGTTGAATGTAGCAAGCTTTCGAACCACAACTGCAAAAAATAATTTCCAGAAGCGATCTTGCAAAAAAGTAATTGCTATGAGAGAACCTGCCAAAGGAGAATTGCCCAAAGACACCTTCTCAATATAGAACCTGGCAAAGGAGAATTGCCCAAATCCACCTTCTCAATATGGAACTTTCCAAAGGAGAGTTGCCCAAAGAACCTCTCTAGACATAATGCCAAAGGAGCACTACCCTCAATAATCTTTCAAGACGTAAATGCCAAAGGAGAATTGCCCAAAGCAATCTTCACAATATAGAACCTTCCAAAGAAGAACTACCCAAAGGAACCTTCAATATCTAGTGGCAGATGAGAACTTCCTTGACCAATCTTCTAAATAATACTGCCAAAATATAACTCTTTATCAATCTTCTGAAAATTCCCAAGGAGAACTGGGATGAACAACTCCAAACACTGAATTGCTAAACAACATGTACTCGACAATCTTCAAATATCAAACTTGAAACTGCTGAAGAGGATTGTTCAGTTATATTCAAAATCAAACTTCTGATATCGAAGTTTGAACTGCACTCTAACATAGGATGCTAAAAGTCGTGGTTAAACAACACCAATCACCAGAATCATAGACCCGAAAAATGTGTTGACTAAGAAGAATATCCCCTTGGTTGCCTTTGTTCAGTTTCTTTTCCCACGCTGATAGAAAAAAGTGAAATGCACAGGCAACGTGCAAGCATTCCAAATTCTGTGCCTTGATTGCACGCTATGACAGAGCACCCATCTTTTTCTTCGTGGCAGTTTTGCATGCAGCCTGATAGTTGCGTTCATCTCTTTATTTTGCTGAGCAGAATCCCATGTATATCGGGATATGAATCTCATACATTGATGACTATGATAGAGTAAAAGAAATGGCACTTAGTGTGGGCTTTGCATGTTGAACGGCTTAAGGATTTGACTCGTGGATTTAAATCTAGCAAATGCCATTTTGTCACCATCTGATATACTCTGTAACATTTTTCAAATGTATATCAAGGATGAAAGAAATATCTTATCATTGACAGGAAACTTCCAATTGAAGCCTCTAGATTTTTCCCCACGTATTCACATTGCTCTGGGATCAGCGAGAGGCATTTTGTATCTCCACAACGAGGCTAATCCTCCCATCTTCCACCGTGACATAAAGGTGAGCAACATCCTACTAGATGATAAATTCAATGCAAGGGTTGTAGATTTTGGACTCTCAAAGCTCATTTCATTACCAGATATGGAAGGTTCAGCTCCCGATCATGTATCAATAGCTGACTGATAAGGGCGATGTATATAGTTTTGGCGTGGTTCTTCTTGAGCTTTTGACAGGCATGGAACTCATTTCACACGGAAAGAACATTATCAAGGAGGTACATGTTCTGATCAATATGATCTTCGTCCATCTAATGCCACCAGGAACAGATATTAGCAGTACACCCTCCATACAATCTCAGATTAATTTTTCATCTAGATGAACCAGATCTCGAAACCTTATGATCTTTGTGACTGCTCTCCAAGGTTTTCGGCATCTTTAGAAACCATCCTCGAAAGATTTGGTTGGAAAAAACTCAAATCTGGGCAAAAATACAACTTTGCTGCCATGTAACAGGTTTCACCAGCTAATTTTCCCTGAATCTTCCCCTTTAGCTTGTGAAAAGGAAAGCTTTCAACAACTAACTAGCATATTTCAAAACCAATAAGCTGGTGAAAACCCAAAAAAACTGCCTTGGGAAAAATCAAATTTCTATGAATCTGCAACAAACACCTGAGAGATTGATGGATGACTTCGAGGCTGACTGAGTAACCGCAGCATGGGGGAATGATCCAGATTGAGCCATTAAGTGTGAAAAGGGAGTCTCTTTGCCTAATTAAGAAAACTGAAAGTAATCTACTTGCTCAAAGAAAGAGCTTATTCTTCTATCAATCCCTATACTAACCAGTAGAGGCAGATTGATCAAGTAAAACTAAATTTCCAAAGCAGCCAAGAAAGTAATTGACTTGCTAATATCATGTTTGATCTTTTCCCAAAAGATAAAAGAAACCATAGATTGTGGTAATGCAATTTGAAAAGATGACAAGACCAACCTTCATCTGGCAGATTTTTTTTTGGATTTATGCTACTCATAAATTACAAATAATCGGCAATAGTGTCATTAAAAACGTCAATGAATACCTATTTAAGTAGTTGTTCCAACTGAAGATTGACATGCTACTGCCAATGGATTTCAACGATATCCATGTCAACTATAAACTGTTCAACTTCGATCACAGAAACATGCATGATATATTGTTGATCTAATTCTTTCTGCTCTTCTTCACCCTCTTCATGTCCGCTGCAAATTCCTTCTATCAGCAAATGTGAAAGATGTGGACTGTCTTCCTTAATCTGTAACTCTGGAAAACATGAGCTATCCTTAGTACCTATCAAAGATCCAAGACTGTCACCATTCATACCATACTGTGGATCAACAATTCCTTGACCATAATAAGAGATATCTTTAGCTGATGTGTATTCTTGTTCTTGGATATCAGAATATTCAAAAGAGACATGTTTATCTTCATGAGTATTTAGATATTTATTCAATAAATAAAACTCATGACAGCATTGAGGATAGAGAAGGTCAGCTAAATATATCTCTTTACAAAATAGATGAAAGGCAACATGCAAATCAGCCAAAGAGCTGACACTTGCACTTGGAAGAGACTGACACCATTCGAGAGCAATCCCTTCTAATGAAAATTTGAAAAGCCTAATTTTAACATCCTCATGTACAATTTCAAGTCGGTCAATAAAGTCATGGAAATCCAGCAAATGTTCAGCTAGCACTTCCCACTTCTCTCGACGAAATATGGGAATACTATGTTCCCATTCATCTCTAGTAGGTACTGGATGAGGGTAACCGAAAATACTTGAAAAATCAAAGAATGCATACCTCTTTGCTAAGATCTTGTTCATGTCATACTAGTGGAGTCACCAACAATTTTTTGAACAATGGAGTCGCCACTGAATTCGTCCTTCATGGAGTTTCCAGATAGATGATTACAACCGAAATAATATCCAGTCTTTGTCTATCATCAAAGCTGGATCTATGTTGTCTCCCAAGGAAGCTGATCTTCAATATCCTCTCCCCGACAACGACGCCAATTTGTTATCACTCCAAGAAACTCCTTAACGTTGTAGGCTAAGAATGCTTGGTAACTTAATAAATCATGAATAATGAAAGTGTGGATCAATGTGATAACTCAAGGGATTAATGAGAAGAACAACTTATCATGCATCCAAATGAGCCAGTGCTTTTAGAAACCAATAATCAGATACAGTAATTGAAATGGGATATGAAGAACACTATTCTAGATAATCAAGTACATTAACATGCAGGGTCATACAATATAGCAAGAGATCATTCAATTCAAATTTATGAGCTAAATAAGAAGATGACATTTCTTAATAGCTGAGATAAATTGAATCAAATTATAGAGCAATGTAACACATGAGAAAATCTGACAATGGTAGCAAAATAAGACTGTCATTCATATCAAGATAAGAGTCTTAGTACATATGCCAAAAAGTGTCTCCAGAATTGAACCCCCTAGTGCTCCAAATGTCTTTGGCTTTATAGCCTTACAAGATGAAATCTAGATCCTTGAAAAATGGATCAGATTTACTAAAAATAGTCAAATCAAAATAGATACAACAAGTGTAGGATGAGATCCTATAAAAATGGATCTAGAATGGAAAATCAAAACAAAATAGGAAAGGTCCTATTTAGTGATCTCTAAAAATAGTAGATTGATGGTGAAGTGCAATTTTAGCCTCCCAAGGCTGTTTGATTTGTTCCTCCAAAGATAAAATTAGAATTGGGTGATGTGTCATTTGATCCCTATCATTTTTCCCTTGAAAATGACCAAATTTGGTCAAAAAAATCCCTCTTTACTTTCATCTCCAAGAATGGCCTTCAGATTTTGATTTGATAATTCATAACCAGCTTATTGAAGAAGATTTCAAACCATTCAAACCCAAAAAATCCCGATCTGGGCAAAAATTAGGCTATTCTGGCCATGACAGTCTTTCACCAGCTAATTTACCCGAAAATCCTCTCCTTAGCTGGTGAAAGGCAGAGCTTTCACTAGCTAACTAGTTATAATTCTGCCTTCTGCGCTGGTGAAAGCGCAGATTTTTTCAAAATCCAATTTCTTAGTCATGGAGAGTCCTTTTTGCATGCTTAAATAGTCGTTCGACATCTACAAATCCTAAGCTTTCCAATGGGTCTTTCAAATCTGAATTTGGAGCCCGGGAAGCTAGTCAAATATTCCCTACAATATTAGGCATCATTCTTTAAAAAATGCCAGTGCATTTTTGATCACTAACACTATCCTTCCACTTTAGAATGATTTGACGGCTGACAAAAATTCTCATAGTTAAGATCTCATATCTTTTACCTTGCTCATCCTATCCTTCCACTTAATTTGATTCGACGACTGATGGGTATTCGGATAATTGAATTCTCAGATTTTTTAGCTTATCATGTCCTTCCACTAAAAAGTGATCCAATGAATGATGGGTATTCAAATAATCGAATTCTCAACCATTTTTCCCCACTTATCCTACCACTTAAAGTGATCCAACGGTCGTGAAGACACTTGAAGCAAATCAACGATCAAGGATGATTGTAGAACCATATCTTGCGAGTGATTTAACTCTTCACTCGAGCTCCACAATTTGAAGTTGTGCATTTGTTGGTGAGTCAACCACAACTGTCGATCATTGAAGCTATAAGATCTGACGGTCTTGACTAATTGCGGGATTGGAAATAGCATGATGTTTAATTCTCCTTTCACTCTCCACAATCTATCCTTGCCGTAGATTTGGCGATTGTGCATCCGACAATCATGACTTAATCCAACTTAATCTAATGATTTGTTGGATCAACCATAGTCGTCGATATTTGAGTTTATGAGATCTGACGATCTAGACCGATTGTGGGATTGTAACTAGTGAATCATTTAATTATTCTTTCTCTCTCCGCAATTCATCCCTTCCATTGATTTGGTAATTGCGCATCAACGATCTTGAATTGATTTTATTGTTGACTAATCCTCTAATGATTCTTCTGAGATTCACCATGCCATCTCTTCTAAGATTTGATCTCTGCATACTGTTTGCTTGTCCTCCTGAGCTTATGATTTTCCTATTTTCCATCGTCGCTACTTTTCTTTCCATCAATGACAAGCACAGTCCATGGATGATTTTAGGGGATAAATTTCTCTCATGGGCTAATTTTCCATGGTTTTTCCAAAAACGAGATTCGCTATTTTAAAAATGATTCGCCCAAATTCTATAGGATAAAATTATTTTACCTTAAAAATCGCCAAAATTTTATAAAAACTATATAAATCCTTAGAAATTTGAAATTTTTTACAAAAATATCGCTAAACATTTATAGTTGGCATATGAAGGATTAGTAAGATTCGCCAAGGTTTCTACATTTTAAAATAAATTTCCATCCTTAAAATCATCCCTGGCACACTCTTCATGTAAAACATGCCAACAATCTCCCCCTTTGGCATTGATGGCAACCTTGAAAGGCTGCACTATTCTTCTTAGACCTCCAACTGTAGTATCCAGACCACACCTTTTCTCTCCCTTTGACATCAATGCCAAAGAAAAATGAGAGTGACTCCATTCTCCCCCTAAACAAAGATACAATGGGCACTCTCCCCCTGATCAAATAGATTGTTTTAGCTTGATAACAAGGTCATTCCCAACTTCTGGTGTATATACTCAAACTAATCTTTTGCAAGCGTTTTAGTGAATATATCAACTATCTGTTCTGTGGAAGGAATATAATTCAGCTAAACAACTTTGTTTGGAACCTGCTCTTTGAGAAAATGATACTTGATGGGTATATGCTTAGTCTTTGAATGGAGAATAGGATTCTTTGAGACACTAATGGAACTGGTGTTATCATAGTGAAGTGGAAAGGGATTAGTATAAGTTACCTTCAAATCTGCAAGAGTTTGTATCATCCTTAAGATTTGAGTGGAGCAAGTAGAAACAACAATGTATTCTTCCTCTGTAGTTGATAGTGAAATAGATCCCAACTTCTTACTAATACATGCTGCTAACGAATCACCTAAGAAGAATGCACCTCCACTGGTGCTCTCCATCTCATCCAATCAGTTTTCCCAATCAACATATGAACATGCAGTTAATTGAAAATTCCGATTTCTAGGATACCAGAGACCATAAGTCATTGTACCCTTCAAATATTTTAATATCCTTTTGACATATGCTAAATGAATTTGTTTAGAAGTAGACTGATAATGACCTACCATTCCAACAACTTGCATTATATCAGGATGGGATGCTATGATGTACAAAAGACTGCCTATCATTGATCAATATGTTCTTTGATCAATGTCAAGTGAAACATCATCTTTACTGAGATTGCAACCAACCACCATAGGTGTACTAACATGAGAGGAATATTCCATATGAAACTTCTTCAACATCTCTTTCAAATACTTTTCTTGAGAGATGAATAGCCCTGCAAAACTTTGATTGATTTGTAAACCAAAAAAATGTGATATTTCTCCTATCAAGGACATCTCAAAATCAATTTGCATAGAATTAGAAAACCACTAAACTGAAGGGTCATTAGTACATCCAAAAATAATGTCATCTACATAAACCAAAACAACTAAAAAATTATCACCTTTAGACTTAATGTATAGATTATTGTCAACAATACCTTTCTTGAACCCTTTTTCATGTAGAAATTTGTCTAGTCTATAATACTAGGATCGTGGTGCCTGTTTCAGTTCATATAATTCCTTTTTCAACTTATAAACATAGTCAGGATTATATTTTAGTGAAAATCCTTCAGGTTTGTCCACTTCTTCTTCTAGATCTCCATTTAGAAATGTTGACTTAACATCCATCTGATATACTTTAAATTTCTTATGATAGGCATAGGAAAGAAATATTCTAATGGCTTCCAATCTTGCCACTGGTGTAAAGGTTTCATCAAAATCCTGTCCTTCAACTTGTGCATACCCCTTATATACCAATATGGCTTTATTCTTAACAATTTTTCCTTGTTCATTCATTTTATTCTTAAACACCCATTTGGATCTAATTACATTCTTATCTGTAGGACTAGGAACAAGCTCCCAAGTATTGTTCTTCTCAATTTGATCCAGTTCCTCATTCATTGATTTTAACAAGTTTACATCTTTACTGGATTCATTAAAGTTATTTGGTTCCACCATGGATATGAAGTCTATATGTGATTGCTCGGTGTCTTTGATTATCCTTCTCTTGGTTTGTACACCTTTGTCTTTCTCACCAATTATCTGACTTGTAGGATGATTCTTTTGAGTAATTCTAGAAGGAGGATTTGATGTTGTCTACTGATTTGAGTCTTCTTGAGTATTTGTATCTTCATCTGACTCATATTCTTCTTTTTCTAATTCTTGGACATGTTCATCTTCAACTTCAACTATATCCTCTGTTGTTGATTCAACACTACTTACATCTCGTGGCGAGATTTCTTCATCTACTTTTATGTCAACACAATCAACCAATTTATGCAGCCTCTTGTTGGCACAGGGGTAGACCCAGGGTTCAATGCTTCAACAACGCACCAAAAAAAACCTAACTACCGACCCTTTCAACAACATTTGTGAAGAAGATGAAGTGTCACCTGAGGTAGAGGTAGGGGGGTTGCATGAATCAAGTGTCTACAACCTAGTTAGGACATAGATGTGTGATTACAACACTTAATAGAGAACTCAGCCACTAACATTCATTAGTCTTTAACCCTTATTCACATCACAGGTTGAAACCCTAATTACATAACAACGTAGTATTAATCAAGATCTAAGCACATCTAACCATTCAACAAATAACATTAAAGTAGATCTGTTATTCATTCACATCATAAAGAACTTAAGAATTCATAGATCTATCTATCATAATAGTCACTAAGAAAATACAAGAACAATATAACACTAAGCACAATAACACAGGATATATGTGGTTCACCCTAGTGTGTGGATATGTCCACCAACTCTTCTTCTTTCTTATTAACTTCTTCCAATCTCCTTACATGCACAGAGCCACACGCCAACTCCACATGGGACAGGATATTTGGCCGCACCTCACTGGATTCTCCTTCCCCAAGCTTAGCACAACACAAATAATTCTTACGATCACTTTCACTTAGCTCTGCAAGTTCTCAAAACACAGTATGCACGAAGCCTTCTTACAATTCATACAAAACTTGCACTTAGAAAAATCCCCTACATAGCTTGAACAAAACCAACTTAGATCTAGTCACTAGTTCTCACATCACCTAGCTACTTATTTATACATTACAAAAGGGGCCTAAACCTGGGTAAAACCCATGGGTCGAAATCCCATACCCATTACATAAACCCTAAAACCCAAAAAACCCGTAAAAGGGGGCGAGATCCTGCGATCTCCACTTTGCCTGGGCTCCCCGTCTTCGACCAGCTTGTCGAAGTCCCAAATATGGTAAAAAATGAACAAGGTTATCAAAAACTTGGTCAAGGGCCAACAGGCCCCCAACACTCACCCACGAATCATCCTGAGTCACTCTGATCTGGGCAATTCTGCTTCGAAGGTCTCAACTTGCTACTTTGCTAGAGCCTCCTGCTCGAAAAAATCCTACATGAATTTGTCGGTGACAGGCCCTTCCAAGCGATGTTCCACTGTGGTGACCACTTGTTCTAGCTATGCACCTTGTCCCTCGATCTCTTCAAAAATTGTGCAGGCTTCATCCTGCACCGATTGGAGTCTCTGGGTCACTTCCATGACTCTATTATGGATGGCATTGACCTATTGTTAAATTGCGCACACCTCCTGTGACCTTTTCATTTTCTCTACCGTTGAAAGCAACTTCAATTGTCCTTGTACTATCGATGCTTGCTGCTTCGCCTTCTGGAGCTATGACTCCAATGTCCTCAGTTCCAGGTCTTCTACAAGGCGCTCATAGGTCTATGCACTTTAGTTACTTAGTTGATTGCATTCTAAAGCGAATGCCTTGATTCTTTCGACTATGCTCCTTGCAGTTTCTTCCCTCTGATCTGACACTTCCTACAGAGTGCTCGGTACTACTTGTAGTTCCATCTTTTCTACTCTTGTTTGAAGCTGTTGAATGGATTTAGCAATATTTCCCACTTGGATCTCAATTGTCTCTTCTTCCATCTATGCCAATTTCGAAACAGAGCAAAGTGTTTTAGTTACTGCTTCTCTAACTCCAATCTTCTCTGTGAGAAATTGATATTTCTCTGTTTGGATCTTCTCCCTATCCTCTTCAAACTTTTCTCGGAGGTCATATTTATCTTACTGCGCAACCTGATGTTTCTCTATGGATTCCTCCTTTTCTTTCTTCAAGGCCTTTGTGGCAAGTTATTTTTCCTCCTGTACTTGACGAAGGCGAGCCTCTATCACATCTTCTAATCTGCGTAGTTGGGTAGGCTCATCTCCCATTTCTATACCCCCTGATTACAACGACACAGTAGACACTACATGACTCAAATAGAGAGCTTGTTGTACCCATTTTAGCTCCAACTCGATCCTTTCATACATCATTTCCTTCTTGGCTTCATTTGGCTGAAAAATATCCTCCGAAGTGTCTGATAAAACTGTGATGATGAGGTCAATATCATCCACCACGAGTATGTTCTACGACTAAGGTTTATTGGCTCTTGACTTCTTCCGTGCTGAGGGTTTCTTTGGAGAAACCTTCCTTTTCCTTAACGTCTCATCCTCTATAAGGGGATATTTCGACGGTGTCATGTCTCCCTTTTCCTTCTTGTCTTATTTTCTCTATTGTGGTTCGGGATGGCCTGGATCAATGTGCAATCGACGGGGATGCTTTCAATCCTATCGTCAATGAGGCCTGTACTCCTGCGGACATGACCTTCACAGCCATAAGGTCTATCAGGATATCCTCCACATACTTCTCTACTGCACTGTGTTCGAATGAAATACACACTCGAGATCAGATATCTCGGGTAGGCGGACAAACACTCAAGGTAAGCAAAACAGTTGGCAAGGTCTCAATAAGCACATCACGATAGAAATCAGTTCTCTGTGGTCTCGGTTAATCACAATTTACAAAAGTGTCCCCGATGAGACATTCGACAGATTAAATAGACAATGTCATACCAGATTCCTCCAATGGACAGGAATGCCTCAGTCCATCCGTTATGGCATGGTCCTAATGGTCCAATGGCGATATTTCCAAAAATAACTGTGTTTCTGACTGTTCCAGAGCATCTTTCTAACAGTCGGGACGCCTCCAATGGTCATATTTCTTCACCATGGTGAAGTGCCAGTCTACATTGTTCTGCTATTTCGACGAGGTTCAAGTTCTGCAAGCCTTCCTTCTGCGAAGTCCTCTCTAGAACTTCCTGCAATTTTTCTAACTTTGCTTTCTTCTTACTTATATTTCTTGCTTTATTTCCCGTGATCTGCATCTTTGGATGCCTCTTTCCTTTCTTGTTCTTATCTTCTCTTAGCATAGTAACTTTTCACTGATGAGGGTCTTTCACAGGGTTCCAAGGTAATACTTCTCCTCTTACTATTTGAGGGGTAGGTTCTCTTATCTCCTGTATGGATAGGTTCTTTAAGCCTTCTTGTGTTCTTCCAACTTCAACATCTAAGTCTCTGGCTCTCAGTTGCTTCGACTTGTCTTCTTTTTCTTCTCTTAGTCGTTCTATTTTCTTGGCTATGAAGTCCCTTAATTCTTTCTTTTTATGTTTTATGGCTTCCTCTTCTTCTTTCCTTTGGATTTGATCTTTCTCAATCCAGGGTTTTCCTAACATAAGTGCAAAAGGAGAGTTGTTCTCAACAAACTTAATGACCTCAAATTATTCTTCAGTCGATGCTCCATGGGATATCATAGGTACATGAGTAAGTCTTCCACATAGGGTTATCATATTTCCTTTAAACAATTCTATCCCTTCCAATGAAGGAATCATAACAGGCTTTCCCAAAAATTCCCAAGTACTTTCTAGCATAATGTTCACCTGTGTTTCCTCATCCAATACACATTCTATGTCAAAGTCTCCTATTCTTGTTTCGATGCACTGATTTTCTTTTAAGATATATGGTAAATTGATGCCTCTGTGATCATTCAGTGTTTCCTTCATCTACAATAATATAGACTCTGATTCTTTCTAGTTCTCTAATATATTCTTAGTCTCTTGACCTTCTTCGTGGTTTTCTTGTTTCATGTTCATCTTCTCAACTTTAGCAATCATTATAGGGAAATCCAAAAATTCATGAGAAACATCTTTGCAACAAAGACAAATATGACCTCTACTAGGGCATTCCTTAGCAATATGTCCTAGTGTTATGCAGTTATAACACAATGTCAATCCTCTCTTTCTCTTAAACGACCCCCAAACGTTTCTGTACTGTGCACTGGGATCACAGTGATGGACCTGCAATCTGAAAAAATTCTTTCTAGGGTCCTGCATCCACTTGTTAGTCCAAAAATTCTTCTATGCATAGGAACAACATATCTTTCACTAACTTTATCAAATATATTCATATCAAATATTCTTTCTTCTAGTTGTGCCCTAGTTTTTCAGACTAGGACAAAATCTATCAAACATACCTAAATCCATACTTTCGAAGAAAAAAAATTCCACTTATCTTACCTTTAACAAAGCACACAGATTTAAGATCTTACCTCTTTTATTCAGATTCGGTTCCCTTCTCAGCTTGAAGTTTCACAAGCCAAGTAGAATACTACACACTACAACAACATATCTACACATAGATATTTCTCTTTTCTTTAGTTCCCAACAATCCCAGACTATAGTTTCAGGTCCCAATAACAGAACCATTTGTTGGCACATGGGCAGACCCAGGTTTCAACGCTTCAACAATGCACCAAAAAAACCCTATCTATCGGCCCTTTTGACAACATCTGTGAAGATGATGAAGTCTCACTCGAGGTAGAGGCAGGGGGGTTGTAGGACTCAATTGTCTACAACCTAGCTGGGACACAGATATGTTATTACAACACTTAACAAAGCACTTAGCCACTAACATTCATTATTTTTTAACCCTTATTCACATCACAGGTTAAAACCCTAATTACAGAACAATGCAGTATTAATCAAGATATAAGCACATCTAACCATTCAACACATAGCATTAAATCATATCCAACATTCATTCACTTCATAAAGAACTTAAGAATTCATAGATCTATCTATCATAATAGTGCACTAAGAAAATACAAGAAAAATATAGCACCAAGCACAATAACACAGGATATACATGGTTCACCCCAGTGTGGGGCTACGTCCACCAACTCTTCTTCTTTCTTATCATCTTCTTCCAATATCCTTACATGCACAGAGCCACAAACCAACTCCGCATAGGACAAGAAATATGCACACACCTCGCCAGATCCTCCTTCCTTGAGCTTAGCATAGCATAAATCCTTCTTACAATCACTTGCACTTAGATCTGCAAGTTCTCAAAACATAGTATGCATGAAGCCTTCTTACAATTCATATAGAACTTGCACTTATAAAAACCCCCTACATATCTTGCACAAATCCAACTTAGATCTAGTCACTACTTCTCACATCACCTAGCTACTTATTTATACATTACAAAAGGGGGCTAAACATGGGTAAAAACCATGGGCCGACATCCCATACCCGTTACATAAAACCTAAAACCCAAAAATCCTACAAAAGGGGGCGAGATCCCGCGATCTCCGCTTCACCTGAGTGCTCCGTCTTTGACCATCCTGTCAAAGTCCAAAAGATGGTCAAACACGAACAAGTTTATCCAAAACTTGGTCGAGTTCCAACACCTCTTATTATAACATATGTATCCTTTAGTTTTTGTAGCATACCCTAAGAAGATACCTTCATCAGCCCTGTCATCATATTTGCCAAGATTTTCATCATTATTCTTGATATAACACTTACTCCCAAAGACTTTAAAATGATTGATTGAAGCAGGTCTTCCAAACCATAGTTCATAAGGAGTCTTTTCACTTTGTGGCCCGAGATGAGATTTGTTAAGAATATGTACAGCTGTATGAATTGCTTCTACTCAATATGTACAGATTTCCTATTTGGAGAGGTTTGCATACATAATCATATGGATTTGATATTTTTGGAAGATCTTTTACTGCCCCACTATTTCTAGGATTGGTTAGATGATCAAAGTTTATGTGTCCAAGTCTCCTATTCCATAACCAAATTTCATCATACTTGCTTAAGTGGCATTCTTCTTTTTCTTCTTTCAAAACATAGAAATTGTTTTCTATTCTTATGCCTTTTGAAATCAACTTTCCTGAATTCACAGATTGTATTTTACAATCTTTAGAAGTGAATAAAAATTTACATCCTTTGTCACAAACTTGACTGAAACTAAGCAGATTATGTTTCAGACCATCTACAAAAAACACATCTTGAGCTTTCCCTTTGCCATTACTTAGACTTACCATTCCTTTACCTTTGATTTTTCCTGGTGCATCATTTCCAAAGGTTACATTTCTTGATATTCTTTCACTTAGATACAAAAACTTACTTTTGTCTCCAGTCATATGTTTGGAACATCCACTGTCAATATACCAGGGGTTCTTTTGTCTTTGAGCTGAAAGTACTAGACCACATTTTTCACTATTTTTCTTTTTCCATGTGCTGCCATTTCTAGCTAAGGGTTTTATCCTTGGATCTGCTTTGTAATTATTCAGATGGTAGTTTGTAGCTTTATGGTTGAAGTTATGACAGTTACATTATTTAAGCTCATTGCTAAATAGGTCAAAGTGATTGGTGAAACTTTCTCTACTCATTGGCTGTTTAGTTCTATGTTGCAAAGATTGTTTATTTCTTGATCTCCTTAGTTGCATGTCTCTAAACTTAATTTTAAAATTTGCAATCTTGTGACCAAAATTAGAGCAGTAAAAAATATAGCCATGGAATAAATTTCGGTACTTGAAGGATGGAATTCTTCTTGGTGTTTGTTTCTCCACCTTCTGATATCTTTGTTTTTGATGAGGGATCATCTTGTCTTTATTAGCTTTTGGTGGCAGAGTACTCACATGGTCTGATTTTCTGCTGACTTGGAACTTGATCATCTTTATTGGCTCTTTGCTTTTTGTTTGTTCGCTTCTTGAACCACTTACATAGCCTAAACAAGTCTTCAATAAAGGAGATATCTATTTTCTTAGAATGCCATTTAGTTGTACTGAGGCTTTAATGCTTGGAATATTCTGATGGTATAAGGCTTGAAATTTCTCTAGATCTTTTTTGAAAACCACTACTTCAGCTTCTAGAGCTTCACATATCACCTTCTTCATTGCTAATTGTTGTTTTAGAATATCTTCTATTTTCTTTGCTTTTTCTAATTCTACTTTTAACAAAACAAAATCTTCAGTTGGTTCTTTACCATTCTTTTCAAACTGCATCAACAATTATTTTCGTTTTATCTTCTTAAGTCCGAGTCTGTCTATTTCTTCCAAAGAACTGATTAATTCACCTTCCATGTCAACCACAACTTCTTCATCATTAAAAACACTTCCTCTGATTTTATTATCATAATCCTCTTTGGCCATAAACATAAATTAATTAACCTTATCTTCACAAGAAGAATCACTATCTGTGTCTCCTGAAGAGTCATCATTGTTTACACATAAACTTTTCTTTTTACCAAATCTCTTGGATTTGTACTTCTCTTCACCTTCATAGTTCTGGTCCTTCTTATTGTGTGGACACTTATATGCAAAGTGACCTATCTTTCCACAGTTAAAACATTTGAAGGGAAACTTTCCTTGGTACTTGCCTGATCCTTTCTTTAGTCTTCTCACAATTTTTTCTTCAATTTCATCAGGCTCTAAATCCTCATTCATATCTGCTTTAAATGATGCTTCTCTAGAGGTGGGTTTATATTTATTAATACTCATTTCATAATAAATTAGAGTTCCTAGAAGTTGATCAATAGACAAAGTCTTAATATCATTAAGTTCTTCTATTGCATAAACTTTTGGATTAAATCTATTTGGTAGAGATCTTAAAATTTTCTAAACTAAAAATGCGTCTTCAATATTCTCACCAAGACCCTTCATGGAATTCACAAGCTCCTCAACTCTTAAGAAATATTTATTA
Source organism: Picea sitchensis (assembly GCA_010110895.2). Classification (NCBI taxonomy): domain Eukaryota; kingdom Viridiplantae; phylum Streptophyta; class Pinopsida; order Pinales; family Pinaceae; genus Picea; species Picea sitchensis. The sequence continues at coordinate 23,196 of SNQJ01S0066182.1, forward strand.
ATTGTTTCATCCTCATTCATCTTTAGTTGTTCAAATTTCAATCTATATGTCTGAAGTTTGGCATCTTTTACTTTCTCATTTCC
>SNQJ01S0066182.1:24734-40206 GCA_010110895.2 Picea sitchensis
AATCTTCTCCAAGTGATCATCAAGATTATGCAAGACATGAACAAAAAAAATAATAAACATCAATCACACATATGATATACATAGAGACAAATATTCATGAGGAAACCCATAAAGGGAGAAAACCTCTTCTTCTTCGAATGATAGGAATTCTTTTAAGTTCTGTACATCATGTTTCTTTGAGCACCAACTCAAAATGAGGCTACAACCTCTTATTTAGCAAGTTGCAACTTGTTGAGAGAACCAAATCTCTGGTTTCTCTAGCACCCACTAGAAGGAATCACCAACTCCCCGAGTGTTCCAGCACCAACTAGATGGAAGCACCAACTTCTAGTCACACAGGCACCAACCTATATAACATAGAACAATGGTTCTCCCTTGCACCACCCTACCACCCTGGTTTTTCTGGCTGCAACCAGATGGAAGCTACAACTCCCTGTGCTCAAGCACCCACTTGAAACTTTGAGGACAACAATCATCCCTAGCACCACCCTACCACCCTGAGATATAAATCTTTTCTTGTTGAAATTTATTATAGTGATACAATATTTATCAATGGCTTACCAGTGCCATCACTATTCTGCTACACTACTCTGCTCAACCTGCATCAGTGTCTTCCTACTCGCATCTTCTTGCGCTTAAGTTATCGTTCAGTCTGGTATTTTCACCATTTATGCTCTATCCAACTTATGTTCTGAATCTCTGCATTTTATCCCTCAGTTCATGCTGTGATATTCATTTATTACAGTTTGAATAATTTTTACAGATAAACAACAACCTACCTCTGTCATGAAATCTTTCTTTTATTCATGCCCTCATCATTCGTTACTCTCCAAATATCCAACACCCATGTAGGGAATCTCATAACGCTTAAGAGCCATGATTCCAACGTCCCAGAATAATGATTTAGTTAGTGTAACTGAATCGTAACTGATCAAGAAATCACGAGATGAAAAAAAAACCCTTTGATCATATTCTGTTTAATCAATGTCGTTGGATTATACACGCAGAGGCCTTTCTGACTTTTCAATGCGTAACCTTCATTATGGAGCCCAGAAACACTAGCTCCTTCCCCTATATTTCGTTGATGTGACCTTGGGTGAAGATATCATGTGACCATGCGATTGTGGGCGCGAACAAAGGTGGTTTGAGGGCAATCCTCTTTTCGCCCCACAATTCACTATAGATCTCCACGTATGCCTTTGGCAATACCGTGGTTTTGATGGTGGCCTGCTCACGAAAAATTAAGACCCGAGCATGTTGTGACCCCGCAAAGCAATGGGACCATCGATCTCATGATATTGATGATGTTCCTGAATAAATGGTTCAGATTTTTTCTTTCATGATCTATGGATCAGAGCTAACTTCCCTAAATCAACGACTGTGGATTACTTTGTGATCCGGGCTCCAGGAGTTTCAAATCTCAAACCCTACTTTTCTCCATACACCAATCTTCTCGAGTCGATGATATGTGGACACATATCCTTCACAATTGATGGCTCTGCCTCCACTTCGGGTATTTGAACTTTCAACCAGATCAACAGTTCTGTGGCCCCTTTCTCGATCAACGATCAAGATCTCCTTCGGGTCTCCGGACTTCTGAAATCTCAAATCTCAAACTGACGCTTTAGATCAGATGACCCAGACTCAATTCAGAAGATTTGATGCTTGATATCTTATTCAGATGATCTGATGACTGAGATCTACTTTGGATGATCCGATGGTCAAGAATGTATTTCGACTCTCTAGCTCTCCGGGCTTCGGGGATTTCAAATGTCAAATTGAAAATTTTGAAGTGAGATTTTTCCAGAGCGTAACCTCCTCACATATTTAGACCCGAAGTGAATAATGTTCATTTGATCAAGATATTATATCAACGTCTCGATTTGTATGCGATGCTACTTTGCCTTGGTTTAAATCCAATGACCCTCCAAATTTTCTTATCCTATCCTTCTACTTTAGAATGATTTGAGGACTGAAGGAAATTCGCATAGTTAAGATATCATATATTTTACCTCGCTCATGCTATCCTTTCACTTAATTTGATTTGATAGCTGACGTGTATTCAAATGATCAAATTCTCATATTTTTCATCATATCCTATCCTTCCACTAAAAAGTGATCCAATGGCCGATGGGTATTCGGATAATCAAATTCTCAACCATTTTTCCTCGCTTATCCTATCCTTCCACTTAAAGTGATCCAACGGTCGTGAAGACACTCGAAGTAGGTCAATGATCAAGGATGATTGTAGAACCATAACTTGAGAGTGATTTAACTTGTCACCTGAGCTCTACAATTTGAAGTTGTGTGTTTGTTGGTGAGTCAAGCACATTCGTCGATCTTTGAAGATATAAGATCCGACGATCCTGACTAATTGTGGTATTGGAAATAGCACGATGTTTAATTCTCTTTTCACTCTCCGCAATCTATCCTTGCTGTAGATTTGGCAATTATGCATCCGACGGTCATGACTTAATCCAACTTAATCTGATCATTTGTTGGAGAAACCACAGTCGTCGATATTTGAGTTTATGATATCTAATGATCTAGACCGGTTGCGGTATTGTAACCAACGATTTGTTTAATTCTTATTTCTCTCTCCGCAATTCATCCTTGTCATTGATCTAGCGATTGCGCATCAACGATCTTGACTTGATCTGATCATTGACTAATCCTCCAATGATTCTTCTGAGATTCACCACGCCATCTCTTCTAAGCTTTGATATTTGCATACTGTTCACTTCTCCGCCTGAGCTTATGATTTTCCTATTTTCCATCGTCTCTGTAGTTATTTCCATCAATGACAAGCACACTCTTCCTGTAAAACATGCCAACAAAGTGTTGAATAGAAAAATAGTACATCCTCTTAATGGTTAGTGCAACAAACATCCTAATCTTTGGGATGAGCACCTACACTACATTCAACATGCTTATAACTGGGCTAAGCATTCTTCGATTCAAACATCTCCATTTGATTCATATTTTGGTTATTTACGAAAATCTCCTTTAGATTTTATCTTTGGGAAGGATATTTCTATTGATGGTCATTATGACATTGATAGAGAAAAGAAGTTCACTGAACAAATTCAGTTGGTGCATCAAATGGTATAAGAACAGTTGGAAAAGAGCCAAGCCAAGTACAAGAAAAGACATGACAAGCATGGTGTTGATCACAGTTTCCAAGTTGGAGATAAAGTTTGGCTTTACATTAGCAAAGAGTGGCTTAAAGGAGAGGGTAAAAAACTGAAACCAATTAGATATGGACCTTTCAAGATTCTTGAAAAGATTGGTAACAATGCCCTCCGTTTGGATTTGCCTCCTTATATGAAAATGTATGCAGTTGTTAATGTTGAGATTTTGAGATTGTATGAGCCTCCTTTGATTGATGATTAAGGGGAGCATCTTCAGATTCCTTCCATAGATGACTTCTCGCCAGAATATCTTTATGAATTGCATGAGGATACAATCCTTAACAGAAAGATAAGAACTTGAAAATGAGGGAATGTGGAATACCTTTGTGTTGGTAGTGAAGGCACAAATCCAAATAAAATATAAATGGATTGAGGTTTGAAAGGTGAGGGAACCATACCCTCATCTTCAGATTGACTGAAAGTAGTCTTTTGGAGGTCCAAAAGCTTTTGAATGGGGAGGAGTGATCCAGGGGATCAAAAAATGCTCAAAAATCAAAGTTCTTGAAATTGCTCGAAAACATATTCATTGCGTAGATCCCGTCCTCACGATCCCAATGAAACTTGAATAGGCTCAAACGAACTTTGTATGGCTGAGATATCACATTCTATCCACTTTTCCAAACAAGTAAAAAAAATGTTGGTTGTGTAGTTCATACAGTCTATGCATTAACTGACTGTTTGACTGACGTGGCAAGATGATTGGGCAGGTATTGATGTGGTAGGCTGACTGGGTAGTTGATGTGGCATGTGATTTGGAATCTTAGTTAGCAGGGTCATGGACCAATGGTGTATTGACATGTGGCATGTTTGAAGGCAAATGGAAAGGTGCCACATGGCCTAGCCAGGGGCCACCATGTGGTACCCCGTTATTAAGGTTTAAAAATTTGTTTGGGACTCCACTAGAGTCAAACCTGTGACCTCTGGGCATGGGAAAAGTCCTTGCAAAGGCTAAGCTACCAACCCACCTACTTTGTTTCTTAACCCCTATAGTTTGAAACAATTATTTAAACTTTCATAAAGGTTGGTTTAGGAGGAAAAGGGTCAGAGCTTAGCCCCATCCTGCGGTCTCACTACACTAAACCTTACCATATGACCATTGGCATGAGGTTCCAATAGACTAGAGAACGGGTGCGAAAATCTAGATCTGTGCCCGACCACATGGGGGGGCACACAACCAAAACCTTCGACGGTTAAGGCACCTATCTCGCTAATGGTGCAACAATTTGCCTGATTTTGCAGAATGGCCCATGGTACTAGTTTTTTTCATGATAAACGCACGGGTCTAGGTTCATTTGGACAGAGGTGCGTTTTGGTGAGAAGGTACAACACGTTATTGGGAAACACTTCCAGTAGTTGTATTTTTCTCAGTTTTTGGCCAAACCAGGTGCATGAAGAGCCTAGCTAGAGGTTTTTGGACATTCTGGAGCCATTGAAGCCATCTATTTTTCATTTTGAGCATTGTAAATCACTTATTTTTACACTTTGAACATATAATGAAAATGATCCATTAGAAGTTGGACCATGAGATGTATCCCAAGAGAGGGGTGAACTCCTTTATCATTTTGCTGTATTATGTGATTAATTTTGATGGGTGTTTATGAGTGTTTATTTTGTTAATGTTAAGAAAAAACTCATAAAGTTTATGTTCTTGCAAACTTGATCCAATTTCCTAAGTCACATATATATTTCACTTGCAAATTTGCATATACAAACCTTTTCATTTTCAAATCAGAATGGGCCTTCGATAATCAAGACATAATTAATTTGAAGACTAGAAAGATGATATTTGAAGCTGGAAAATTTAGGGTAGTATCACCTTTATATCCTTCATATTGTGGAAGATATATAACCTATGCCTGTCAATATTCTAGAGGATGATGTAAACTAGTTGTATAGAACTAATGTGCGAGAGGAAGACTATGTGAATCCAACTGCAGATGGAGTACTCAATTGGAGGAGTATCAATTACGATATGTCAGATTAAGATATTGGAGTAGAAAATTGGCATAAAAGATTGCATGAAGTCTCTACTAGGAGATGCACCAGAGTTACACGCGCAGTAAAATGGGTTGGGATAGAATTAAGACAGTTTCCCATATTTACTGAAGAGGAAAATTTAGAAAACTTCATGACATAGATTGAATCAAAGGTTTTGGATAGTCACAGATTAATAGTGTTGGATATAGCATTAAGGGACACATCTTCACGATGGTGGGGTGCACATAAGGAGGTAATTCAGGACTGGTATCAGTGTAAGTGACCGATGCACATAATATTTGGTAGGAGTCAACATGATAGACCCTTGCAGAAGTCTGATAGAAGAGGGAACACACGACATCACATAAATTATTGTGTCACTAACTAGATACTGGTACCACTAGGGGAATGGATGCATTACTTTATTCATACATTAGAAAGAATACCAAGTAATTGGTAAAAACAATAGGAACTGTGCAGGGAAACTGTGAGTTGGGGTGTAGTAAAACATAACTTTATTAAGACTTTTGCATTTGAAAGTGAGAACCCATGGGTGGATATAGAATTACAGAGGATAAAAAATAATATATTTTAAGAGTATGGGGTATATACAGTGATAATATACAAGGATTATAGAAAAGAAACACTTTAACAACTAGTTTATTGTTATCAGGTCACAGAGGATGAAGAAGTAGAAGACAACCCACATAATATACATATATTAGAAGGGGAGGGAGAAAGAGGGTTGTAAGGACCCTAGTTACAATAAGAATAATTTACTGCACCAATGAATATTAATAAGGTCAATATTGGGACTGAAGAGAAACCCAACATAGACAACATTGAAGATTACTGGGACAGTGAGACAATGGAAAAAATAACTGAATTACTGTGCGAGTATAGTGACTTATTCCTAGCCACATTTTTGTTTAAATAATGTAACTGCAAAGAGTATTCTAATTATTATTGTTTTATTATTAGGGTTTCCCAGTATACATAATGTGTCTCTTGTGATTGTGTATTTCTTAGTGATCCTATCTTATGCTATTGTTATCTAGTGAAATGAAAATAACTCTAATAATAGATTAAACCTTAACATGGTATCAGAGCTAAGATGAAGAGAGAATATTTCACAAGAGAAAGTGAAAAATGTCACTGTTGTCGTACAATATGAAAATTAGGGCTTTTTGTTGATGAATTATTTCAACCCTAAAACAATCTAGAAAAGTGTGCCCTTCCTCAAGGATCAATTTGGCATCCTCATCGCAACTTTTCAGTGGTTGGATCTCCCAGAAAGTGAAACCCTAGCTTCATAAAGTACCAGAAGTACCAGAAAACCAGAGTACCAAAAGTACTAGAAGTACCAGAGAACCAGAGATACCAAAAAACCAAAAGCACCAGTCCATAAATTCACAAATAAATTTTGGAGGGGTAAAAGTTGGATTTTCTCATATCCAAACACACTAGGCTACTCGCCTCAGCCAAGCACACCTCCTGGTAAGTTCAAAATTTAATTTTGAGAACTTTCATTTTTGGACATTTTCCTAGCTCCAGGTAAAAGATGTCTGCAAGAACTAAGCTTGTTGACAAGCTAGAATGTGCGGAAAAATTATGTGTCTAGAAGTATAGGATTGGAATCATTCTTGAAGAGAACAACCTAGCAAGATTCGTCAAAGAACAAGTGTTGGAACCCGACGATGCTGCAGACAAAGTAAATCACCAAAAGGACATGATTAGGGCCAAAAGAATCATTGCAGATTCAATAAAATATCACTTGATTCCTCATGTGTCATCAAAGAAGACTCTGAAAGAAATTTTTTATTCCCTAAAGAGACTATATGAAGGAAAGAACATAAACCAGAAGTTGAATCTAAGAACTCAACTCAAGAATACAAGGATGCAGAGAGGAGAATCAATCCAGGAATATTTCTCCAGAATATCAAAATTCAAAGAATAGTTAGAAGTAATTGGAGACACCATAGATGAATATGAACTCATAATGACAACCCTTAATGGTCTCACAATATCTTGGGATGCATTCATCCAAACGATTTGTGCCAAAACAAAGAAACTAAAGTTTGACGGTCTATGGGAATAATGCATTCAAGAAGAAACAAGAGTAGCTAATAGAGAGGATTTACTAGCAAGAGATGAAGATCAAGCCCTAACGACTCACACTAAAGGAGGAAGAAGGAAGTCTCACTTCCAGAAAGAAACTCATAAAGAGTCTCACCCCCCAAAAAAATCTCAACCAAAGAGATTCCAAAAGAAAAGACAACGAAAGGAAAGAGGTTACTCATCTGTCCAATGCTACCATTGTGACAATATGGGACATATTGCGAGATATTGTCCAGCTAGACGAGAATAATACAAGAGGAAAAATAAGAGGAACCATGCCCATGCAGTTGAAGATGAAGAGCCACCCACAAAGATGTTAAGAGAGCATATTAAATATTATGTTTTTATTTTGGCCCTCTCAAGATCGATAACACTTGGAGAGGAAAATTGGCTCATTAATAGTGGTGCCTCCAAGCACATGATGGGACAAAGAGATATTCTCTCTTGCATTTCAGCAAAGAAGTTTTCTCAAAAAGTCACACTTGGAGATGATTACCAATATCCCATCAAGGGAGTGGGAGAATCAAACTACAAGCTTAACTTAGGGAATTCAATGAAATGAAGGACATACTCTATGTACCAGGTTTGACAAAGAACCTACTCTCCATATCAGTTTTAGAAAAGAAAGGCTTCAGAGTTTCCTTTATAGATGGAGAAGTTCTTATGTGGGCTAAAGGAGAAACCATGAAAGAAGCAATCGTCATTGGAAAATAAGAAGGTGGCTTGTATAAGATAAAGGGTCACTCAGAAGCTTCCATGACCCACACCATTGAGAATCCATGTGAACTTTGGAATAGAATATTATCCCACATCAACTACAAGGCTCTACCATACGTATGAAAAGTAGTCATAGGTCTACTAGAACTCAAGGTTGACCATGAAGGTGTGTGCAATGGATGTGGACAAGGGAAGAACATCAAGAACCATTTTATGAAGAGAGACAACAAAGCAGAAGGAGTCCTAGAACTCATTCATTTAGATGTGTGTGGCCCAATGCCATCATCCTCCATCAGTGGGTATGTATACTATGTATCCTTTATTGATGATTATTTTCGTAAGACCTAGGTGTACTTTTTGAAATCAAAAGATGAAGTGTTCAGTAAATTCAAGGAATTCAAAGCCTTGATAGAGAATATTTCTGAAATAAATATCAAGATATTCAGGTCAGATAATGGACGAGAATACACGTCAAAAGAGTTTTTGAACTTCTACAAATATGTCAGGATCAAGAGGGAGCTCACCACTCCCTATAATACTCAACAAAATAGTGTGGCAGAAAGAAATAACAGAACGATAATGGAAGCAGTGAAGACCATGATCCATGATCAAGATCTTCCAATGTGCTTATGGGTAGAAGAAGCAATGACAACAGTATATGTGCAAAACCAATTGTCCCATAGTGCACTTGGGTTCAAGACCCCAGAAGATATGTTCACTGGAAAGAAGCCAACGGAAAGCCATCTCAAATTTTTTTGATGCCCATTATTTATACACATTATGAAAGAGAAGAGAAACAAGCTGGAACCCTCAGGAAAGAAGGGAATATTTGTGGGATACTACAAGGTCTCTAAGGCCTTTAGGATTTATATACCAGGTCACCATCACATTGAGATCAACAGGTATGTGACCTTTGACGAAGATGCAATGCTCAATAAATCAAGAATATGCCATCTTGAAGAAGTATATGAAGAGGAACTTGTAGCTCCCAAAGTTGCAGAATCAGTGAGGGAGGTTCCCAGAGTTGCAGAACCAGTGAGGGAAGTCATAACTTCCCTTGATGAGGAAATTCTAGAAGACCATGACATAGTATAATTTCCAGAACCTCCTTAGATGGTGATCTCCCATAAGAGAAATCCTTCTTGGGCTAGAGATCTTATTCAAGATGGAGAGAAGTATGGTGTTCCCGAAGGAACCATGAGACAGGTAAAGAGGCCTACTCCATTCTCTAGTTATATGGATTTGATGTGTGATCTCCTAGAAAAGGAGCCTACTTTCTTTGAAGAATCCATTCAGAAGAAAGAATGGATAGATTCTATGACAGAAGAATACCAATCCATAATAAAGAATGATGTATGGGAAATAGTTCCCAGAACGAAGAGCAAGGATGTGGTATCTTCCAAATGGTTCTTCAAAATAAAGAATGCTACTGATGGACGTATTGAGAAGTATAAAGCAAGGTTTGTCTCTTGTGGATTTTATCAAAAGGAAGGCATTGATCTCTCATGTAGCCAGATACACTTCGATCAGAATCTTCATAGCCCTTGTAGCTAAGATGAAGTGGAAGTTACACCAGATGGGCGTAAAGAAAGCTTTCCTAAATGTTTTCATCGAAGAAGAAGTGTATATAGAACAACCTCAAGGATTTGAAGTTGAAGATAGGAAGACTCATGTCTGTAATTTGAAGAAGGATATGTACAGGTTGAAGCAAGCTCCTAGAGCTTGGTATGGTAGGATAAATAGTTTTTTGACGAGCTTGGGCTTTACCAAGAGTAAAGAATATTCCAATCTCTACTTCAAGGTTATGAATGATGAGTCGGTAAAATTGTTGTTGTATGTGGATGACTTATTCTTAACTGGAGAAGAAAATCTCATCACCGAATGTAAGAAGAAGCTCACTATAGAATTTGAGACGAAATACCTTGTCCTAATGAATTATTTCTTAGGTCTTGAGGTATGGTAGAGCCCAAAGAGAATATTCCTTAGCCAAGGGAAGTACGTAGTCGAAATCTTGAAGAGATTCGACATGTTGGAGTGCAAGTCCATGAATATACCCATGGAAACGAAGTTGAAGATACTGTTCGACACTTCGTCAAAATTGATTGATTCCACGTTGTATAGACAGATCATTGGATCATTGATGTACCTGATGAACACTAGACTAGATATCTGTTTTTCCATGAACACCTTGAGTCAGTTTCTGGTAGAACCCAGACATGTTCACCTAGTTGTTGAAAAACATGTGATGAGGTACCTTAAGGGTACATTAGATTGTGGTCTTAGCTATGATGGAGATCATGATTTCACACTGAGTGGGTACACTGATTCAGATTGGGCTGGAAGTGTCTCTGACAGGAAGAGAACCTCATGATCCTGTTTCAGTTTGGGATCAACCATGAGCTCATGGCAGAGTAGGAAGAAATCCAACATTTCTCTTAGTACAACATAAGCAGAATACATTGCTGCATGTTCTGCCAACTGTGAAGCTATATGGCTTCGAAATTTGTTGACTGGTCTATTCCACCTAGAGATGGAAGCAACCACGATCCTATGTGACAACAAGATTTGCATAAAGATGACAAAGAATCTTGTATTTCATGACAAGTCGAAGAACATAGAGATCCGATATCATTACATCTGTGACATGGTGTAGAGAGGAGTCGTAAAGCTCCAATATGTTAGCATGAATGAATAGGTTGCTGATGTGTTGACCAAGCTTCTATATCGTGTAAAGTTTGAGGAATTTCAAGATAATCTTGGTATAGTCCAAAAGGACCTCCCTCAAAATTGGGAGTAGTGTTGTGTTGAGATATGCTAGCCTAGCACTGTGCTTCCAACTTAATGGTTGTGACATAAATTCAGTCGAGTACTGTGCTTCCAGCTTAATTGTTGTGTTGATATATGCCTAGCACTGTGCTTCCAGCTTAATTGTTGTGTTGATATATGCCTAGCACTATGCTTCCAGCTTAATTGTTGTGACATAAAGCCAGTATAGTACTGTGCTTCCAACTTAATTGTTGTGTTGAGATATGCCTAGCACTTTGCTTCCAGCTTAATTATTGTGACGTAAATCCAGTCTAGTTTTGTGCATCCAACTTAATTGTTGTGATGTAAATCCATCCTAGTACTGAGATTCCAACTTAATTGTTGTGACGTAAAGCCAGTCTAGTATTGTGATTCTAGCTTAATTTCTATGTAGTGTTCCAACCTCGTGCTGTGATGATGAGCAAGCCTCATGATGCGATGATGTAACCAGCCTTGTGCTGTGATGATGATGTATTAGTTTTATACTAATCCATATTGATGCAGATGATGATTTCATTCCAATAAGAATGACGATGTTGCCAATGAGAAAAACTTCCGATGATTTATAGATATGATAGTCAGTGTTCCAAGATGATATCGATGATGCTGTCCTCTCACCCACATGATGCTATTGATGATGCTATCCTCTATCGCCTGATGCTATTGTAGAATACCCTTCTTGTTAAGGGTGAGTGTTGAAATAATGTAACTGCAAAGAGTATTTTAATTATTATTGTTGTATTATTCATTAGATCAATCCCGTATTGCAGATTGATCATCCCGGCTATTGTAAAAGATCAAATCCCCTTTTGCGGATTGGTCAAAACATAATTGAAATAGGAAAAATAATAAGTCATCCCTAGAATATATTAAAGAGGTCCCATAATATATTAAAGGTGGTTATAACCACCCAGATTGAGAAGTTGACCTTGCCAGTGAAAAAACACTTCAACACATGCCAGAGTTGTATAAATAAGAAGGCTAGAGCCTCACTTAGAAAAACACTCACTTGTTCATTTAGTTGACTCACAAGGAAAAACACTTCAACACATGCCGAAGTTGTATATATAAGAAGGCTAGAGCCTCACTTAGAAAAACACTCACTTGTTCATTGAGAGACAAGTTTCAGAGCTGCAAATTGGAGAAGAGAGAGAGAGGAGAGGAGAGAGAGAGAGAGAGAGAGAGAGAGAGAGAGAGAGAGTACATTCTGGAGAGGAATTTCTGAAGTATATTTGTTTGAGTTATCTGTTGGCATTGTATTGGCTATCTATAATAAGGAAGTTTTGCTAGGTTTTCTCCCCCATGAGGGTTTCCCAGGATAAATGATGTTTCTCTTATGATTGTGCATTTCTCAGTGTTCCTATCTTATGCTATTGTTATCTAGTGAAATGAAAAGAAACCTAATAATAGCTTAAACCTTAACAATTTTTAGAGATGAAAGGGGTAGCATGAGAACTTGGATAAATGAAGAAACCCCTAAGACCAAATGAAAGACCAGCTAGACAGAGACCATACATGTTTAACCCCATGTATAAGAAGAAAGTTAAGGAATAAATTGACAGAATGCTAGAATCAGGAATCATGGAGCCTGTGGAATAATTAGAGTGGATTAGTCCAATGGTGGTCCAGGAAAAGAAGACAGGAGGGATCATGATATGTGTGGATATGAGGAAATTAAATGATGCATGCCTTCATGATCCTTTTCCTACTTCATTTACATATGAGGTTTAGAGAATGTGGGAGGATAAGAAGTATACTCTTTCATATATGGATTTTTAGGTTACCATCAGATTAAATTTTCTCCAGAGGACAAGTGAAAAACCACATTTGCAATAGAGTGGGGGTCATATCAGTACACAATAATTCCATTTGGTTTGAATAATACACCAAAAATGTTTTCCAAAGTAGTAGTAGATGCATTCAAGGATTTTATACATAATTTTTTAGAAGTTTATCTAGATGATTGGATAGTATTCGGTTTATTGAAGGACCATGTGGAAATCATGAGGTTAATATTGTTAGGGAGATGTAGGCAATGTCATATTTCCTTGGAAATTAAGAAATGTATATTCAGTACACCATTTGGCATCCTACTTGGACACATTGTATGCAAAGAAAGATTGATAGTAAACACTGCACAAATTGCTATTATTGTCAATTTACCACCACCAAAGTCAGTGCACCAGTTGAGAGAAACATTGGGCCACACAGGGTACTACAGGAAATTCATAAAGGGCTATGCAAAGGTTACTGCACCCATGGAGAAGTTACTAAAGAAAGACATCAGGTTTCAATGGAATGATGAATTCCAAGAGAGCTTGGACATACTGAAAGAGAATATGGTGAAAACATGAATTTTGAGCTTTCCAAATTGGACAACATAATTTCATGTGCATGTGGATGCTTCATCCATTGCACTTGGAGAAGTTTTGGCACAACCAGGTGAAGGAGACATTGATCACCCAATATATGTTTCTAGTAGAAAGTTATCCGAGTCTAACAAGAACTATAATACTACAGAAAGGGAAGGTCTAGCTATGGTATATGCCTTACAAAAGTTCATACATTATTTATTGGGACAACATTTTAATATGTTTACATATCATTCCGCTTTGAAGTGCCTAGTTAACAAGCCAATGTTGGGAAGAAGGATCTGTAGATGGTTATTATTGTTCTAGGAATTTTATTTTGAAATCATAGTAAAACTAGAGAAACTGAATGGAGGACCGGATCATCTATTAAGAATTACTAATGGAGGGGAGCCAAGGAACTTGGAGGAGAATTTTCCTGATGCTAACTTATTTTCTATCCAGATTTTTGATGATTATTTTGCTGACATTGTTGGATTTTTGAGCACATGAATGGCTCCCAAAAAATTCACTGTCGCACAAAAAAAATAGTTGGTAGTGCGCACTGTAAACTATCGGTTGATTGCAGGTCATTTATACAAGTTAGGTGCAGATGGAATTTTGAAAAGTTGTGTGATGGAGAAATAACATTCCATGGTGTTAGCACAAACACATGAATGCATAGATGGAGGTCATTATGCAGGAAATACTGCAACACAGAAGGTTTTGCTTGCAGGATTATGGTGGCCTACAGTACATAATGATGCAAAGGAATACTGCCAGACCTAGGATGTTTTTCATAGAGTGGGAAAACCATCCAGAAGAGATGAAATGCCACTTATTCCCCAATTAAATTTATAGGTTTTTGATAAATGTGATGTGGATTTCATTGGACCCATTGATCCACCAGTAAGGAGATTAGGATCCAAATACATCATCACTACGACATAGTACTTAACCAGATGGGAAGAAGTAGCCCCAGTGAAGGATTGTAACACAAAAATTGCAGCGTAGTTTCTCTTTGAGAATGTGATGACCAGATTTTGATGTCCTAGAATTTTGTTGAGTGATCAGGGAACCTATTTTATTAACAATAAAATTATAGCTATGACAAAATGATTCGATATATATCATCAGAAGATCACACCTTACCATCCCCAGGAAAATGGTACAATAGAATCTTTTAACAAGATTCTAGAGAATGCATTGACAAAGATTTGCAATTTGAATAGGGATGATTGGGATTTGAAGGTATCAACAGTGTTATGGGCTTACAATACTACATGCAAGAATATTATAGGACAATCACCATTCAGACTGTTGTATGGGCAGGAAGCAATGGTTCCATTGGATTACTTAGTACCTAGTTTTTGCATTATAACAATCATCGACATGACAAAAGAAGGTGTTGCGCATGAAAGATTGGATCAACTGATGGAGTTGGAAGAAGACTAAATTTTAGGAAGCTTTCACTAGGAAGTATAGAAATAAAAGGACAAATATTGGCATGATAGTCACATAAAGAAGAAAATATTTAAGGAAGGGGATCTGGTTCTCCTCTATGACAACATATATCTACAACACCCTAGCAAATTCAAGATGCACTGGTTAGGGCCTTATCAGATAAAGGCCATTCTTGATATTATGGTAGTTGTAGGAGGTATTAAACCTCCACGTGTAACCCTGACAAGACTAGAATATTCTGGGAAGCAAGAAGAAACCCTAAAGCATTGGAAATAACCCTAGAAGACAAGACGACTAAAGAAAATAATTAATATTGAGTTTATAGCCTCCAGAAAGAGAATTCGGCCCAGAAAAATAAGAAAGAGCAGTATAAATACAGGATGTCAGAGCTCATTTGGACACACACAACTCACAACTGCATAAATTTAGTAAGTGCGCATGTTTGGAGAGTAGCTGCAACTGCAACTATTGCAACTTGTATTTTTGGTTTTAGGCTTGGACTTTCTCTTGGTTATGGTTTGGAATTTCTTCTTGGTACACTAGCTCTGGAGAGTGGTATGTTACCTTGGTTGGCTATTGTGTCTAGGGTTTGCTTCTAGAATTATTCTCTCTATCAAGGTTAAGGTGCTCGGGGGTGGCTTCGACCTATGGTTGGGTTGTTGGATCATGTTGTCATTGATGCCAATGGTTTGATTGATTGATGTCATTTATTGATGTCAAGTGATTGATTGATGTCAAAGGATTGATTGATTGATGAATGATGTAATATAATATGTATTGTCCTTGATGAGAATGCATAGATGAAGATGGATCAATGAGTTATCATTGATACATGATGAAGATGGATCGATG
>SNQJ01S0066183.1:24276-51298 GCA_010110895.2 Picea sitchensis
ATAGGAATTCCTTTCGTTTCATCTGGAAATGCTTCTATTTACCTTAGATCTACTCTTTTCCCTTTCGTGATTCGAAAAAGGGTAGAGTATTTTATTTATAAATTGTTTATTTAAAAAAATATATATCTTCACTCATATTCTTGCTTTACTAGTTTTTTCGACAAGTTTCATGGCTCCCCTTCATTTATTTGTGTATGATCTTTTCTTTATTCTTCAAGTGATCTTATCAAATCAACAGTAGTGAATCAATGGACTAAGTCTCATTATGCTTATTCCTCCTTTCCAAGAAGATATTTTGTGGTTTTTCGAGGTTTTGTTTTGCTCATTTGACCTCTATGTGGAGATCTCTAACTCTTTCTCATGGCCCGAGTCACCTTCTGTGGCTCTCTTTCGTCGTTGAGATCTATCGGTGATCATCATTTCTTCTAGAACATCGAGTCCTTGATCATCAATTTGCATGCTTGTGTTGTGAGATTCCCCACTAAGTGAGTCATTGTTCTCTCTTTTCTGATGGCTTTCAAATCTTTCAACTGCTCACTTTTTCTTTTGGGTCATGGGTACTCCCCACAAAGTATACATCCTCTAATGTATTGTGCTACATCTTCTTTCATTCTAGGACAATACACATACCTCTGTAAGTTGGCAATTGTCTTCCCAACGTCAAAATGTCATGCAACCTTGGTTAGAGAGGTTAGAGAGGTTTTGGATTATGATAGCTCATTGTTGGCTAAATCTAGAAGATATAGAGTTGAATAAGTGATTTAAACTAAACCAGAGCAAATGGAATCCGTCGCATGGTGTTGAAAAAGCGAAGCTCAACTAAACTAAGCAACAACTAGTACTGCAAATTCAAATTGAACTAGAAGCTAGAAGGGGGGCTTTGTTTTTTTTAGCTATTTAACAAGATACCGCAAGTGATGAATTATGCAAGGTTGGACTGGAAGGTCTGTATATTTACAAGTTTTGTGATAGCATAGAGCATCTAAAGCACTATAAAAAACTTTATTAAATGAAATTTTCTTTGCCGATTTTCACACATGCACTGAACTATTGAGAGTTGAGAAGATGTTAATATTATTGTCCCTACATACACTAAATTTTTTTACAATAGAGCCATACATTGGATTCTATTCAAGGTTCAGAATATTGAATTCATATTGTTGAAGTATTTAAGCAACTGAAGTTAGGTTAGAGAGGTTTTGGATTAAGTCAACTCATTATTAGATCTGATGAAGCCAATTTAACACAAGACAAATCCAATTGTGTTATCATCTATCTATTGGATATTGGAAAGGAAAATAGGTAGAGTTGTTGCCTACTATTCTTGAAGCATGTCACAACACATTTTCTTGGAAGATCCATTCATTTATCCACTATAACTAATTTCTTAAGGTGTTATGTGCAAAAAGTAACCTCATGTGTTGTATTACACTAAGGTTGTTGTTTGAGCAGGCATTTATCTATGATTGCAACTATTATATATGAGCATCCATCTATTATTGTTTGTTTTCGAAGGAAGAAGCCAAGTTTGTTAGTGAGGCATTGTCCTTGTTCATTGCTATAATCATTTTCCATATACCTCAAATTTCATCATTTTTTTTCAAGCAAAATACCTTGCGAAAAAACCTATGAGTACTTCCCCATGATACGTGGATGGTAAACGGGGTAAATTGTTGGCCCTGATTACAGATCCTAACCTTGAGGGGATAGAGAGAGTCAAACTCGCGACCTCCTCAACTTCAGGGGAGAGATATCATGTATGTCTCATAACAACTTGAGCTAACCCTCCAAGCTTCCTTGAAGTCCATCATTATAAGTGTTGAGTGCACAATTAATCATGGACTTGAAGTCTTCAAACTCCTTGCTCTAAGTGGTATATGGAACTCATAGTGTAGCTATGACAGATTATTTACTAGCCTTTAACCAATCCACCTGAGCTCCCAAATCCTTCAGGATGTCATGTCTAAGTCTTTGTTGCAATGTAATCTTCTACCACATTCACTAGAATCTATGTTTCCTTTTAGATCACACTCTAAATCTTGAACACTTCTAACAAATTCTTTGTTATTTTTTATTTGGTGATATGATGCTATAAAGTTGTTTAAGTCTCAATGAGAAGGTTGTTTTTTGGGTCTAGTAAGGTTGTGATCTCCACGAGGAGGAAAGTTTGCATATCTTAACTTTAAGTTTAAATTCCATATGCAATTTTATCCTACAATTTTTTCTTGCCATTTTTAAACCCCCTGTTTTTTGACCTAATATTTCAATTGATCTTTTAAATATAGCTTGAAAATGTGGTCTAATACTCTAAATTTCATTTCATTTAACCAACCATGGCCCAAAGCTCTTACAACCAGTATTTGCATATTTGGAAATAGAATTTTCTTTATATCTATACAATCTAACATAATGTGCTTTCTCTATGCAACCATGACCGAAACCCTTCATACCCAATATTTCCTATAGGTAAATACCCTTGAATTCATTTGAACATATATGTAATGTTTCCTACTTACTTGCTCGACATATTTGTTATTGGCTTTATCCACTGATTATGGCTTTGTTTCAAATTCAAAGATGTCATCGCATAAGAAGAGAATCAAACCAAAGAACAAATTTGGTTTCCCAGAGGCACTGTATGGTGATACAACAAGTCTCCTCAAGAAAGGACAAGATCCACTTAAATGGGATGAGGTCTTCCAGATGTTCAAACTTCAAAACTTTCCCATCAATGTTGAAGACCAAGATCAACTCCGAATCTTCAATAATATTCGAAAATCAAAACTACACAGGGTAGCAGCTCATCCTCCAGTTCTCCCTTGCGTAGATGCAATTGCATGGATTATCGAGCATGTGGACCTACAAAATAGGTACATCCTCAATGCTAGAGGGGAGCCCATTGCGTCGTTCCAAGCAGCTGATCTAGCCAAATATTATCATTTGGAAAAGGGACCCCAACAATTGGATGAGGATCTGCTCAGTAAGTTCCCATACAAAGGCAATGACCTATTCAAAATCTGGTACAAACCAGATATCGTTTTTAAACACAGACGATCTGGGAACTATCAAACTACTGAACTAAAAACGCCCTACCAATACATAGTGGCGATGCTCTGCAGATTCTATGGAAAGAAAAATGCTTCCAAATTCACCTTCTCGCTAATGCCTCTTATCTATTACTGCACAAATGAAGGGATAGAATTCAACTGGGCTGATATCTTGTCGGGAAACCTAGCAGCAACTATCACATTTGTTAAGCATACTCCGCCCGAGGAATTTCCATAATTTCACATGCGCTCATATCTATTAGATATCATGTGTGTGGTGCATCAATACCCTAAGATGTGTTGGGCATGACAACCAACAAAACCATCAATACACATTTATTGAAAGGTGCTCTGGGAACATAAGTACAGAACATAATACCACCATATATGCAACCACTTCTTTGCACCTCTTTATGAAAACATTTTCTGTGCTCCAACACCATGCATGACAAATATTGGAGATTGGTATCTAATGGAACATGGTACTTACATCCGAGTATATGGAGCTACCAAAGCTCCCCATCTTCTCCCAATATTTGTCCCCGACAAATTGGTGCTACAAGGGCTTGCCTACCAAACGATTGTCCATGGAGTTGGGGCGGCACTCTATCGCAACAAGAAAGATATTTGGCCCTCACTCCCATTGTGGATTGGATCATATTGTTTTGCTAGTCTCAAACAAGCTCAAGCTGAAGTGGATACATTGTTATCGTATGGATTTGGAGAAGAACGCTTTAGGAGGCATGACCCCAAGAAAGTGGTTAGAGAACACTGCATCCAGAACAAGTACACTTGGAAGTACACTTCGAGTTTTTGGGAAGAAGAAGAACACCATTGTGGAGCATGGACTTATGATGAGGTCATTGCTAGAAGACAGAGGCAACCATCCTCCTCCAAACTGCTCTTGCAAAGTTTTCCTTAACCCTTTTTTCTATGGGCATGACTATATATGATCATCAGCTTGACGATCTTTTATACATGTTTAGATATTCTCTAGCTTACTCTATTTTGTAATGTATATAGAAGTTGAAAGTGCAATGACAACAACAAATGCATATTCAACACCGTTCAACATGTTTATGCATTTTGTAACTCTAGGGGCAACATCCTCCTTCAAACTGCTCTTGCAAAGTTTTCCTTAATCCTTTGGTCTATGGGCATGACTATATATGATCATCAACTTGACGATATTTTATACATGTTTAGACATTCTATAGCTTACTCCATTTTGTAATGTATATAGAAGTTGAAACTGCAATGACAACAACAAATGCATATTCAACACCGTTCAACATGTTTCTGCATTTTGTAACTCTATTGTCAACATGTTTATGCATTTGTAACTCCAGGGGCAGCCATCCTCCTTCAAACTGCTCTTGCAAAGTTTTCCTTAACCCTTTGGTCTATGGGCATGACTATATATGATCATCAACTTGACAATATTTTATACATGTTTAGACATTCTCTAGCTTACTCCATTTTGYAATGTATATAGAAGTTGAAACTGCAATGACAACAACAAATGCATATTCAACACCGTTCAACATGTTTATGCATTTTGTAACTCTATTGTCAACATGTTTATGCATTTGTAACTCTAGGGGCAGCCATCCTCCTTCAAACTACTCTTGCAAAGTTTTCCTTAACCCTTTGGTCTATGGGCATGACTATATCTGATCATCAACTTGACAATCTTTTATACATGTCTACATATTCTGTAGTTTACTCCATTTTGTAATATATATAGAAGTTGAAAGTGCAATGACAAGAACAAATGCATGTTCAACACGTTCAACATGTTTATGCATTTTGTAATTCTACTGCAGGGGCATATGCATTGATAAAGTATGTAATGCTTGATTACTTAAAGAGAAAAAAAACAACAACCTTCAAAATAGAATATAGCTCATGTTTTCTATTTCTTTTAAAATAAATTGGCATGGGTATTCAATGTCATTAAGCAATGTTTTCCTTCTATGAAAAATTGGCATGATATTCAATGTATTAAAAACATGTCAACATTCAAAATAAATAATTCATTTTTCTCTTATTTCATATTTTTGAAACATAGATGCATATATAACTATCCATTTCTCTTGACCATTGTACTTAAAAAACTAAAGTGAAACTTAAGATACCCCCCACCACGTAGATTTAGTATAGTTGGATGCAATCAAAAAAGACCCTTATGTGTATGGACCAATAACATAAATATTTGCTCTCTATTGCAACATATCTTACTAAAAAACATCTACATGCTTCTACACTGTTAGAACCCTATATAATAGGGAATCATCGTTTTGAATAATATTTGTCTATTTCAGGCGGATGTATTCGCTCATGATGCATGGCGAAGGTGGCAGGAAAGCCCGACACTGACCAAGCATAAGATGGATGCTTGCGCGCGAACTTCAAAGCGAGTTTGGTACATTTTTGAGCAAAATTGGGAATTGGTTTGAGAGGCAAAAAATTGTTGTTCTTGTGGGTAAATGTAAGATTGGGTTTATTAACCTAAGTCTGGGTTTTATAATCTATGTTTGTCAAATTTATCAAAAAATGGCCCCTCGGCCTTTGCCTTTGTGCATAGTTTTGTGAAAAATTAACATAATTTTTAGCAAAAAATATTGGCATAGGGCCAACTTCCTAATGCTCAAAACCAAGGGATATGCGCCATTTCATGCACCAAGAGCAGACACACAATCCAAAGTCAGCAATAACACCAAACCCCAAAGCCCAGCATCGGGCTCATTTCATCGATACAATATGTAACTGCTGGCTTATATAAATGCCAAATGGTGAGTCTACCACATGCATGTGGGATTAGTCCCCCAAAAAAGTCAAAAATATATAAACGCGGCCTTTAAACCCTATGACAGGTGTTTGAAATGCAGATCAAAGGAATGCGTAAGCTATCAACTGGTCTAGAAGGGAATAATGAGTTGGGTTTGGAGGTTGTAGCATGAGTTCCTCAAAAACGAGGAATGGTCTTCCATTTGAAACACTAGCCACGTTTATCGAAGATGTCAATTACTTTGTTGATATGCCCCCTGAAATGAGGAAGCAAGGAGTGACTGAAGAGAGACTTAAATTACTCCAAAATGTTATAGGGTCATTTAGACCTGGGTTCTTACAGCATTGATGGGCGTTAGTGGTGCTGGAAAGACAACTATCATGAATGTCTTAGCAGGAAGAAAGACCGGAGGTGACAATGGAAGAAAACAGTTCGTCATCCAATGATGCAAGAAGATTTTGTGCGCTTACTTCTTCTTTCATTACAACAACAGGATCAGATTGTCAAATGAAGTCAGGTCCAAGCATTTCTCATGCTAACAACTCTCATGGAGATATACTCGTGCCATCAAAGACATCACTAGATTCTTCAGAATGTCGTGATAAACAGTGTGATTTTGGGGATGTTGAAATAATTGAAATAACTGACGTGGATGATCACAGCAAGTGTAAAACTAAAAAGATTTCATCAAAGTCGAAGGGTTATGTGAGAGGTGGTATAGCACAACGTCTAAGGCCTAGAGTTGTCACAAAAACAAGCAGTTGATTAATTTCAAACACCTGTATGACAAATGGTTGAGAATGGTAACCCTCTCGAGCTTATCCTCTGCATAACGCCTCAACAGGATAACAAACACCTTTATGCTATTGTAAATAGGTTATGTGAGTTAGTGTTTGGTGTTTGGACCCAGTGTTGCTTGGCATATTATGTCAAAAAATGCAAGACTGATTACATTGCTAATGTTATATTGAAAATTAATGCAAAGCTTGGCGGGATGGAGCATTTTCCTTGTGAGAGGCAAGTTTCCAAGGGATTGCCCTGTCTCTAGTTCTGAAACTAGCAATGCTTATGGGCAATGGTTTACTCTTGATGATGCACAGAGGATAACCAAATCCATGGAAACAAAACACAATGCCTCTCATGAAAAAGAAAAAGAGTCTATGTCAAATATATTTTCTACTGCTGAGGTGAAGGGCGGGACAACTTCATAGCTCCAATTATGAAAATTCTCAGTTGAGGGCTGCTATAGCTGCTAGCCTGGGGAGCCAGAAAGTTCAGAGTTACTATCTGAATTCATTTGGAAGACCTTTTGACTGCATGCATAAAACATTAGATTATGAAGATCCAGAATTGATGGCTGCTATTGCAGCCAGTTTGAAAGATTTTTCTACCTCTGGTAGTCGAAAGCCTGATAATCTATTTGTAGCTTCATCAATGTAATTGTTGGGACAAGAGTCACAATTGTTGCCTCCTGTTGATGCTAATATGGATGATTCCCTGCCAACCTCAATCACCTCAGGGCACACAAGTGGTTTACAAATTGAAGGCACCAGTCCTACGACAGACAAAAGTTATTATACAAGTGTCATAGTATCATTTGGAAGGATCCCTGCTCATTGGAAAAATATCCCAGCTCTAGTCATTGACTGAAACATGTGGCAAACAGGGAACCTGACTTCGACTTGATGTCCACATATTTAGGGAGCAGTTAGACAGAGGTGGCAGGGCAGCAAATAAATGAGGTGGCAAAGTATCCCTGTTTTCAGGCATAGATCGAACCAAGTGGCAAACAGGAAGTTCATCTTCAGGGAATACAGGGCAAAGACTATAGTAGATATAACAACTTTCAACCAATCTCCAAACAACCTCCAACATTCACGATTGCTTCCTTCATTGATGTTTAGTACTGTCACAGTCTATTTGCTAGCGAATTTTAAATATCCTCCAATACGCCAGATGTCGAAGAAATAGTTATCAATTGTAATTTTCCCATCTAACTTGCAGTTCGATTTGTTTGAAGAAAAATTGACATGTGTCTAGTGGTGTAATTGTTTTCTATTTTTAGAAAACAGGGGTAGAGCCCGCATCTTTGCAAGGCTGGGGGGATTTTTCATTATATATACACATGTAAAAGATAGAATGGGGGGTCGACTGGGATGAGTACGAGAGGGTTCTGGCAGTGAAACATTTTTTTTTCTTGCTGGTTCGACCTGTGTGAGAGGTTTTTCAACCTGACAAGAATAAAATTTTATTTGTTGGAGCATGGGCTGTGTTTTAGCCAGAGAATTTCTCTGTAATTTTTAATGATTTGTTAGTGATGTGCCTACTTCTTTTACAGGATTCTTGTGTAGTGATATTGGTGGAGTTTCTTCTTTGTTAATGTATTTCCTGTCTTCTTCACAATTTGTTTTTAGTTCTTATTATCAGAAGGAGAGTAGTAGAAGCATAATTTATCAGCAGATACTCTGTTTCTCAGCTTCTGATAATCTTTATGTTGATCTTCTAAAAGGCTAGTTTAGGAATTCTTAGCTGCTCCTTTGCCTGTCTTTTTCCTCACCTATTCCTTCCTCAAACCAACGCCATCATAACTTGATTCGATCCAATATTGCTGCTACCTTGCCCTGTGAAAGGATTTTGTCCAAATCTGAGAACTAAATCACCTTGTTTAAAACACAGACCCCATTTTCCCAATGGCCCTCCTTGCTGTCCCAAACTGACCATTTAAAAATCAAAACCAAAACATTGCATCTCATTTTCCAATGGCCCTCCTTGCTGTCCCAACCTAATTCATTTAAAAATCAAAACCAAAACCCTATACTTTTATAGCTAGCCTAAAACCCATCCTTACAAAACCAAGTTTAATCTAAAAGAGAGATCCCTCTGAGTCTTGGAAGGCTAGACCCAAGACTGCTTTTGCCTGAGAGTTACCTCTGGATTGTCTCAAAGAGTCTTTAGGTAAATTACAGAAAGTGCTAACATACACTACATAACTAATTCTCCTATCTTATTTCGTATTGTCTAGTTGGAGAACTCACCAGAATTACTATGTTTATAGCTTCAATCCAAGGTTCCTTTGCAACTTGCAACAATTGATATGTTTAAGAGGCAACTAAGCCTTGCCTTTGTAAAGAAGTCACCATCTCCTCTTATCACAATTAATGCATGACATTTGGCAAGCAACCCATGTTTTTTGTCCAATTGACTTTTCAGCAGAGGCAACAAAAAAATATAGGCTATTTTTCCCATGATATCCATTGGCCACCTTTGTGTGTGTGTGTTGAACATTGCTCTAGTAATATCTCTTTATTTATTGTGGAACCCGTTTATCACTTGTTGTCTTTTGATATTTTCTATCTGCTTAATTTTGTGTCGTTGCTAAATAGGTTATAATCAATGCAAAGGTGAAACTTGAATAGTGATTAAACTGACTCAATGTTCAATGTCCTAGATCTTGTTTTCCAACAGGTTACGTTGATCAAAACCCTTTCAAGTGCAAGCTTACAATGATAAAAAAAAAAACAAGGTTCATACAACAAAGTTAAGGTATACATTCCTGAGTTGTTGTTTCTCCTTTTCAAATTTTTCTACTATCATAAACAAAAGTTACTTCTACTTTGAATACCATAAATTAATAAATGTCAAATAGCCCATGCTGGAAAGTTATCAAGGTAAAGAGCAGTACATTCCACTTAGTAACATTGATCATGTCCTGTAAATCAATGGTCTCTTTAGATTGATTCTTTTCATATATTCCTGAGATTGTCTATTTGATGCATTCCATGTGCTATTTCACTTTCGCTACTCCTCCATTGAATTGAGAAATGGATTAATATATCATTTCTTGACATGTTTACAAAAATGGTGACCTAGAGGCATCAACATCATAATGAGTATGATCTAGCATCTGATTTTCTATACCAATTGCATCGAGTCCACGATGTACACACATATCTTTCTAGAATGAGACTCATCCACTTCCAAAATGTAAACATAAATGAGAGAGGACCATGGGGAGATACATTCTGCATAAGATGGCTGGGGAAAAATGGTTGGAACCATACCTGCTATTTGGTCACTCAACAAGGAGAACAAGGTATTTGTATTTCCACAAAGATGCAGCTATAGATCCACACTGCATCTTATTCCACGATGCAAATCTCGTTAGTGGTCATTACGAACCATGGCTTTACAAAAAAATTGTCCACATGCAACTTTGAAGAACCTAATTCTTACCTTTCACTAATGTGCAAGAACCTTGAATGCCACTGAAATTATATCATGCATAGAATGCATAACCATGGATTAAGAAGAGCAATAACCAACACATCTTTCTGTGGGGATAGTCTATTTGTAGCAATTTGTTACTTGATAGCAAAAGACTTCAATGTACAATCTTTGAGACTTTATATTGTCCAATCATTCTGCAATGCAATTACAAGTAGTGACCCCTAATGTATTTCATTGCTTGTATCAACACTTGTCATGCAATGTCATACATCATTCATAAATTATCGATAATTGGCAAGAGTATCTTGTCAAAATGGTAATGCCATATCATATAAGATAGAGGGTGGGCCATTCCCCCATTACAATGGATAGCACTCATTTTCAATGTAAATATCCAAGTATGGTCCTCCCTCTGTAATAGTATTGTACCTCTCTACTGCCAACAACTCCGCTTATCAACAATCACGAGCTTTCCCTTGCAACAGATAATACGCCTTCACATTCATTATGAACCATTAATATTAGAAAATGGAAATAGTATATGCACTCACATTGTGGCCAAGCTACAATTGATGTAAACAACACACATGGGATTGACCATCACCTAGTTACAAATGTGCCATTTACAACAAGTATCAACAATAATACATTGCTTCTTGAACACACCTTGGAAAAAAACACCATCGGTTATATCCTATCCATGGGAAGGATAAACTGCTAGTGCTAACTACTGCTTCCACATCCGATATGCTTTGCCATCCAAGAATCACACATGCTACTAAAAGCATGCACTTTCTTGTCACAAGGTTAAAGAAATGATCCGTAGAAAAACAACAAATGTGATCACAACTTCCCCAATAGACATGGACTAAAAAAGAGATGTAGACGAACAACATACAAATCCCATTGACCCAACAATGCCTCTTACCAAAAGACCGCAATTAACATATCCCATGTTGGAACAAACACCTTCCTCAGACATATATTTAATATAAGCAATAGAGAATATATCTACTATGCATGTCCATGTAACAACTATTGCTTCCACATCCGACATATGCCTTGCCATCCAACAATCACACATGCTACTAAAAAGCATGCACTTTCTTATCGCAAGGTTAAAGAAATGATCCGTGAAAAACAACAAATGTGAGCACAACTTCCCAATAGACATGGACTAAAAAGAGATGTAGACGAACAACATACAAATCCCATTGACCCAACAATTCCTCTTAACAAAAGAACGCTGACAGACATCCTATGTTGGAACGAACACCTTCCTGTACATATATTTAACATAAGCAAGCAATAGAGAATACATCTACTATGCATGTCCACGTAACAACCATCGCCTAATATCTGACATGCCTTGCCATCCAAGAATCACACATGCTACTAAAAAACATGTGACCCTCTTGTCGTGAAGGTTAAAGAAATGATCCTGTGAAAACAAACAAATGTGAGCACAATTTCAATAGACATGGACTCAAAAAGATGTAGACTTAACACCACACAAACCATTGACCCAACAATGCCTCTTACCAAAAAAACACAATTAACATATCCTATGTTGGAAAAAACACCTTCCTGTACATATATTGAACATAAGCAAGCAATAGAGAATACATCTACTATGCATGTCCATATAACAAAGAATGCTTCATGAGAAACATATCTAAAGAAGCTACAAGACACACCTAAGAACACATGTGCAATTTGCAAGCAACTGCATTTTTCACACAACATTAGATGTTTCACTGAAGACTTGCAAAAAGAATAACTGCTCTTAACAACAACTAAAACAAGCTTCTAGTGAGAAGATATGCATTCCCTGCAAGAGAGCTGTCCAAAATGAGAAATTGCCAAAATTTGCAACACCCGAACAAATAAGATGTAACATGCCATTACCAATGGTAAAGACGCTTCCATAACTTGAAGAGAGACTTGTATCACACATAATTGCATTTTCACAAATTAGCAATAAGCTGCCAAGCGATCCCAACTTGGCTTGATAGGATCAATTATCAATGTACCCGTACAGATGGATGTTGTGCAAAAAGCCTTGCCACAATTTATGGATGAAACACTAGTTGCATTAAAAAGACAACTGCAATACAAGAATGCATACCAAACGTTGACACGTACTTTTCCGGTTTGGTACGTGTAAACATTGTCATGATAGCATTGCAACAACTATGTTCAGATCTCTATATAAGGCTGAAAAAATCTCTATAAACAAGCAATGGAGTGTTGTTTTGGAACAATACAATCAAAATTGCATAGACAATGAGAATTCAGATTATGGAAGTGATATGGATATTGAATCGTATAATGAAAACCAACTCAAACATTATTAGTACATGGATTCATAGAATCACAACGCATTTACGATTTGCAAGACAAGATCATTAAAGTTGTGACCTCGTCAAGGGCACCTAATTTACATTTTCAAGGACAACTTTAAGAAATGAACTTTTCCAACGTTGTTCTTTGGTGATCCACGCAACGATGACATTGTAAAGAACTTTACTTACCTACAAATAGTAAAATGGGAATTCTACACACTAGCGGTGATTTCTCATATCACACAACAAATTTGTTCTTAAAAACAATGCGAACAATAATTGACAAAGTACCCTCTTACATGTGTGATATGAATAAGAAAGGGACAACTAAGAGGAAGAACACTATTAGCAAGAGATGTAAAGTACAAACCAAACTTGGAAAAAAAATACTCAAATCTGATATTGGATACATATACTTCAAAAACATCTGCATTTCTCCTGATTACCTCCACCAAATACAAAAAAAACATATTTGCAATGATACGACAATTGGGGCCACCAACCTTCGTCGTCACATTCACAAGCGCAGAGCATCAATGGACTCCATTAGTCTCTACATTGACCGAGTTGTATAAGAACAAAGTAAAGAAAAAAGATCAAACATTGGAAGACACTGACATTGACTTCCCCATAAGAAAGGATCTAGTGACATGTAGTCAGCATTATAGACATAGAATAAATGCTCTAAATCATTTGATATGTCATGATGAAACATTGTTTGAAAAAGTAGTTGACTACCACTTTGTAACTGAGTTCCATAATAGAGGAAGCGAGCATGAACATGGACTACTATGGGTAGAAGATGCCCCAATATATGGAAGGGATAACAACTCAGAAATTGAAAATTTCTTGGACAAATACATAACATGCCACACAAATCATTTGGATCCAGAAATTGCCAAACTCCATAGACACTACCATACAAGAAGTCGTAAGAAACGAAGGAATTCCCACTACAGATACAACTTCCCCATGCCACCAATGAAAAGCACAAAGAATGCTCAAACCAATAAGCTTCACCTGGATAACACTTTGCTGACAAGTCAAGGTCCGTGTTTACATCTTTAGAGAAAAAAAACTATGACAGTGAAATGACTTTTGAAGACTTCTTAGTGGAAATGGACCTAGCATAAGATCAATACATCCAACTAATACAATGTAAATTGAAACAATCGACAATCTTCCTTAGACGAAAACCTTCACATATTTGGAACAACAATTTTTCAAAGGACATGCCAACTTTATGGAATGCAAACACAGATGCACAATACGTGCTCAATGCATATGCTACAACATCGCATTGTACTATACATGACTAAAGTTGACAAATCTAAGGACAAATGCATTTAAAATTTCAAAGAACATGAAAGGAGTGAAATCGCTGCTATTCAAATGATACACACACTTGGAAATACATCTACTTAATCTTCAACAAATGTCTTCCCAACAAGCAGTCCACATTGCACTTTCTCTACCACTAAATTCCACTTCAAGAGAGTGTATATTTATAAACACATCCCAAATAGATAAACACACATTTATGTTGAAGCCACCCTTTCTATTAAAAACAAGAACCTGATAATTTGAAGATGTAATGTGCCACTCCATTATTGATTACTACATTGAGAGACCACATACTATTTACAACATTCCGCCTTTGTTGAATTTGTGTCCAAATACCAAAAACATGGTACACACATATCAAAAAAGGAAAACCAAATGTCATAATGACACCCATCAAATACAACAAACACATTGATAATGAAAATTCTTGTAGAGAGAAGTTATTGCTATATAAAGCATTTAGAAACATGAGCATACATTAAAACATGACCCTCCTACATGGCAAGTCAGCTTGTAGTTTCCATGTAAAAACAATACAAATAAATGAAGCTAAATTTACATACAACATCAATCCAACATGGGTGACCTCGAAAATGCAATTGAGCAATTTCATAATAACCCTATGGATATTGATGATACATCCACAGAACAAGCACCAACTAAAGTCCATTGTGAGTAGTACAAATTGCAAGAAGACTTGAAATGCCCTCAAGATTCACCTCTGAAAAAAACAATCAACCTGGGCTTTCAAGTCACAGACCACCCACCCTTCCTCAACAATGAAGAATATAGACTTAGAAGATTGTTAAATAAGAACAACAAGCAATTGTCAAAGACATTGCTCTAAAGAAATCAATGGACATCCAAAGCCATTGCACTTGTTCCTCACAGGTGGGGAAGGTACATGAAAAACATTTACATCAAAGATCCTATTCCAAATGCTCATACTAATATATGATGCACACAATACAATTGACCCCTTGAAACCAAAGGGCTTGATACCTGCATACATTGTGGAGTCGCTTATAATGCAGTGGCACAACAATCCACTGGCATTGCTAATGCCATTCAACAAGTCCCATTTCCTACCACTTAGCAAAGAAATGCTAGACACCTTGTCTAAGTTTTATCAAGAACTCAACTTGTCTTCATTGATGAAGCTCCTCTAATCGGAAGTCGATTCCTATTCAACATTGACAATGGACTAAGAAACATTAAACACATCCAAACAAAGTACTTTGGAAACATAGATGTGGTCTTTTTTGGTGATCTCTATCAAGCACAACACATACAAGATTCCCTCATATTCGAAAAACCTGCCATGAACATGCAAACAATAACATGTGACTTTTGGAAAGACAAAATAAAGTTCTTCTATGAACTACGCACTACAATGCGCCAAACAATGAGAAATTTATTGCAATCCCGAATAGGATGCGAACAAATAGCAAAACAAGCAATGATTTGACATATATAAATATGAATTGCATGTGACCTGCCCCAAATGATCCAACTTTTCCTTACTTATTCTACAAAACAAAGATGTTAAAACTTGCACAAACATATGCTATCATTGATGCTTGACAACGAGCTTCTCATCAATCGCATTGATGAGGAGGAAGAAATCCATGGAATGTACCCATACCATCATCAACATATATCAACTTTGTCTTCCCAACTTGTCATAAAATTAAGCATGCTTATTGAAATATATGCATGTAACTATGACTCACAAGATGGTCTAGTCAATGGTGCAGATGGAATAGTCAAAGCCTACACACAAAAAGACAAACTCGATGTCTCTAGGACTGGAGTTCTATGATCCACATTGGACATTCTAAATCTTAACAAGCTCGCATAATTTTGTATACCATGGACACAATGAATGATCCCCATATCATGATGTCCACTATCAACAACACAAAACACATCCCATTTGAAGATCCGAAACAATTCCCCATCAAACTTGCATGTGCACATACAATACATAGGTCACATGGTTTTACACTTGACAATGTTGCATTCGACCCTGCTGGGATACTAATCCATGGATTGGTATATACAACCTTATCTCTTGTAAGAAACATAGAGTCTTTGTATTTCTAAATGCCCTCAAAATGGATAACTTCAAAGTGAAACAAAAAAATTGATATTGAGATGCAACGCCTTCAAATCACTGCAAAATGGGACTTGGCATGTGATTTAGAGTCCATAAAGTCACGCACAAACATCTCAATTCTTACACTAAAAACGCGTAGCTTGCATGCACATATGAATGACATACTCAATGATTCATGACAATGCAATCTGATATTCTATGTTTGCAAGAAACATACATGACATTATCTATGCAAAATCAACATCTTCCAAGCTTCGATTGCATATCAAGTTGCACTAAACATGGAGTCATGACACTAGTAAAAAAACATTTGCCAATCCTAGAACATATGCACCACAAAGACCAATCTGTAGAGGTCCTTATAGCTAAAGTAGCTTCCATGGATCCCATCTTGCAACAATCAACATCTACGCTTCCCCGCAATCAACTTCATCCAGCATATTAAACACCATCACAAAAGCATTATGTCATTTCCACCTCAAAACGATATCCTAGTCATTCTAGGAGAATTCATTGACATGTCACAAGCAATGAGCACAAAAATTGAAATCACATGCATTTACAATGCCCATATGTCTCTAGAAAACAAATCATGAAATAAAACACTCACCTGATCATATTTGATCAAATGCAAAGAATGAAAACTGCATAATATATACATTGAATACATATTGAACTGATCATGATACAATTTGTCTCATACTTGAAGTCTAAAATACATAAAAATCATAATGCATATTTTGATCTAAAGCATATTTCCATATATTTTCACACATTTACAAACACCTTCCCTTGTATCACATAAAAATCATCTCGCAACTGAAAAAAGGTTTGTATAGTCTCAATGTTACATTGTTGGTAATATAAAAACAAAATACATTAGCAACTTTCAATGCACTTGCATCTTCCTCTACTCTATTTACATAACCATCTACCTCTTTCCTTCATTGTTTTGTTAAATGTATAGTACATCAAACCCATTATTTGTGGCTAAAAAGATACTAAGGACAATTACAAACATGGATGGAAAAAAAAGGTACATATTTCCAACTTTCATTGTATTTTATTAATTTGCATTCCAAATGTCATTTGTTGTTGTTCCATATTTCATATTCTTTTATATTCTATATTGCATTTTATACATCACCTTTTCATCAAAAGAAATAGAACAAGTGACTAAGAAGAAGAAGTTACAAGCGAAATCGGAGAAGAAATCCAAGAACAACCTTCAAAGAGAAGGTATGGTCATAACAATAACACATCCACTATCTTCTTCCTAGTAAGTTATATACATATGTAGAATCACAATCCATATGCAAACCAACTTGTCTTATGTATGTCAAACTACTTCTTATGTCTTATATGTCTCATATACAATGTCTGAATGTTCAGATAGTAAACAACCTCGACAAGCTAAGAAACCATTAGTATCTGTGCTCTAAACACTACAAGAACAACAGTTTACAAGGTAAGTATTCATAAAATATCTTCCTTTAAACATTCATAAACTATCTTTCTTTATACATGCAAAACAAGAACAACATCTACTAATGCCATTCACAACTTCTTATGTTTAGTACACATGCAACATTGTTACCTGAAATACCAATTTTACCGATGTTTCATTGCAAACTCAAGCTGACATGCAACCACAATTTTCCAACAAGAAGAAATTGAAAGGTATGTACAGATATGTGTAAAACTCTAAATTTATGAAAAAAATAAAAAACTAAGATGTACCTCTTTATCACCTATTTCTTGCAATCTCCTTTCAATGGCCCAGTTATACACCTCCAAATATTGTATCAATTATGTTCTGAATAGCCTTAGAGTTGGGAACTTTCATCGAGACGCCATGGTTGTCTACAACAGATATTTGGATAAAGTAAATAGAACGTGTAAAATTCTTCGTGCTGATATCATAGATGAAAATGGCATGCTGACAGTTACATTAATTGTTCTTTCACACCTTATACAAAGGCATGAACACAAGATTTTACCTGGCGGTGGAATATCTATTACACATTTTAAAATTCTACCAAAACCAACTATGACCGTGGTGAATGTGATCAAATTATCTCTCTAGATGAATCCAGCCTCGTAGAAACATTGTCCCCGATTTGTAATGAATACACTTTCATACCAAACACAACAATTAGACACTTTGCAGATAACATTGACATGTACCCAATTGGAACCATCGAAGCTGTCGTCACCCTCGCAAGGAAAATTGGTCTATAGTACACACTTCACATAAAAGATGGGAATACAAACAATGACAAGGCAATGGTATGATCTCCAATGTTCATTTTGTTATCTTTAACTTTCTAATATATATTAAATTCAACTAAATAACAACTATCATATTCTATGTAGTAGCCTTTCAATTGTTCTAAACATATGCACATTTCTTTAGCTCCATTCTTTGGAACAACAACTACAAACAGGAAAATTCCCCCATTATACTATTTAAAAATATCACCAAAAAGGAGAGACATAAAAGAAAAAGGTGTTTCACACAACGCAATAACATTCATAACAACACTCATAATAGAAGATGTAGAGGATCTAAAAACAGTATCGTTTAACAAATGCTTGTGTGTATCCATGTAGAACTTCATTTACAAACTTCATACACACAAGAATTTACACTTTTATACATGTATATATACTATTTAACTTATCCCATTCTGTAATCTATATGCAGGTTGAAGGTACCTTGACAATTGCAAATGCATAATCAACACCGTTTGAGCCTATATGTGCATCTTGTAACTCTCCTACATCCACAACTGCACTGATAAAATATGCAATGGTTGATTGTACTAAATGTAGTAAAAACGCCCTTTCACATATCAACATTGCATCAATGCTATTATCCACACCATTGACAACAATATTCCAGATAATGCACTGTCAGAAAGCCTTTTCTGCACAGTATACTGCCAAGCTTAATAGACATGTCATATGAGACATATCTACACAAAAACAAGGTACTGTCTACATGCTACGAGACCTTCAAGTTCGTGGTATATTCACATTGAATGAAGACAACGTACTCTTACATCTCGAATTAGGCGAAGGGAAAAAAAAATCAACTCACTAAAATCCTTGAACCACTCAATTTTACTTCTTAAATCAACTGGTTGATAAAAGTTGATGTCACTTGCATGAAGACCAAAGAGCAACATTGTACCATAGTCTTCGCTTCCACCTTCTTGAAGATAGAACATATATGATTATTACACAATGTATATATTTATATATATACATATATTGCAAATTTCTGCACTTCGCTTATCAAAAATGAAATCTTTTGTACAATGCTACATTGGAATATTTACTATGAAGAAATTTTCTAGCTTATGGCCAATCATGCATTAAATCACATTCGCTTCCTTCTCTTTTGTTATGTACAATGTCAACAATCCAATAAAATCAAACACAAAATAAATTAGCCTTCATTAGAATATTTACCATTCAATTGCATCACACCATCTAATTGCACAATATTGTTTTCAAATTAAATTTATTTATTCCTTCTTTTTAATTATTTTCACAATGCTGCTTTATTGTAACCAAATAAGCCTTACAACACATTAATTTATAAAATGATTAATAACAACTTCAAAATGCCTCAAACACCAAAACTAAAAAAACTCAAATCGCAACATCTACTAATTCTAACTTTGCAACTATACTTTTTATAAAATTCACAAAACTACATTTGCTCATACTACAACATTAGAATGCTATTGTAATTATACTTCAACATTGGAATATTTTGCCTTATGAACATTATTCCATTTAATTACATTAAATTCAAGTGGACTACGCGTTCACGCTGCTCCGCTGCCCTTGTTTACATCAAGTTTCCTTTGGAAGAACGCAAAAATGTTACCCACAAACATAAAATAATATATATTGTGTTAATAGTTTATCTACCTTTTTAAAATAAGGAAATTGAAAAGAAAATGATGACTAGCTTGCAAAATCTTACTCGTCATTGAACTTTCCTTACTAATTACTCATCCTTGTTGTACCACTTCTAGAGCTAAGTAATCAATCTTTTAAGCTACTAATATAGCATCCTCCCAAGTCATCAAAATGGTAATTAGATGAAAAGACTATTTCTTACAAGAATGTTGTTATTAACAAAACAACATACTCCTACGGTGGTTATGATTGTACAATGTAACCTGTAACATTTAAGAGGATAAGGGAAGTGGGAAGTTTCATAGTGAATATCTATATTCCCTTCTGTCACTTGAGGGACAGATATTCCAATCCAAGAATATTTTAATCAGAGATTTGATTTCAATTGACAAATCGATGTGTTATGTTTATAAGAGGTGAAGAATTATGGATTTGATCTTTATACAAAGATGTATTTTTGTTGGAAAGGTTCTTTATGGAGTACCAAGAATCTACATGGTTTTAAGGGCTCTTTCCTTAGGCTTGGTCGATTGTTGAACTCTTTGATTGTATAATCAGGCATGGATCATACAAATAAGTGGTGATTTTGGGTTACTTGCATACTTGTTGGGAAGGATTTTGGTTTTTGTTCCATTTATACTTTGTCTTTATGTGTTTATCATCATTGCTTATGTCATTGACTATATAGTTATTTTTTATGCCAGTTGGCTATTTCTTGGATATTTTAATATGGTCAAACAAGAGGGTGACAACGAATGTGGGTTGGCTCTTGTCATAAAAGGAGGATAAAAAGAGAATTAACATAGATGTAAGGTGCACCTTGAGGTAGTGATCGAACATGTAGTTGCACCCAGAGATATTATATTAAATAATATCGTGACTCGTGCACACATAAGTGGATCAAATCCCACCCCCATGTCCTTCAAATTTTACCCTCGAATGGGGTGTCACTCTGACATATCTTGCATGATCCATCTGTATACACTTGTCACCTCTTGGCCTTCTTCTCACACCCTGAGGTTGATGGTTGTCATCACATATTTAAAATTGTTGTGACCATCTTTATAGTTCTTATCTCACCCAGATTCGTTCATGGCTCTCATCTGTGGGAATGAGGTAGGCTTCAATATGGGCAAGTACAAAGAATTGATGGTTACCGTTCAGGTCTTGATGGCTCTTCTGGGGACTCGTATCTCTAGCGATTGCTTATTTTGGAATTTCTCTTTAGCTCTACACTTTTCTCTCCCCTCCCTTGTTTTTCTCTCGTTCTCCTCCCTTTGGATTTTGATCTCTACCCTGCAACCTCCCTTTCTCTTCGCTTGGCTCATACTTTGTGGGATTTGGTTTGGTTTCATGCCTTGGGAACGAGGAAAACTGCGACATCCCATGGGATTTTTTCTGGTTTCATAGCTCAACGTCGTAGTGCATCTTTTCTACCTGGTGTTGGTCATAGTGGCTCCTTGGGTTCATATCTTTCTGTTATGGATCGTGGCTCTCTAGTTCATATGAGTATTGTTGAGGAGAAAGAGATAGATATCAACTCTCCATCATCCTCTTTCTCGGTTCACCGCAGCCCTGAAGTCGAGGATGCTTCCAACTCAAAGATGAAATCACCTCCTCCATCCGGGTTCACAGACAACCAAGGTCAACTCATCTTAGAACTTTGAAGGGACAATGAAGAAAAAAAGTCCAGGCAAGAATTGATGGACACAAAGATTGAATGGATCTTGGACTCTAGCTCAAAATATCTACATCAAATATGCAACCAGGAGAACTTGCTTCAATCAGTTATGATTCTAGAATGGCTTGACCCATTCAGGCAAGATTTTCCAAGTAGTTCTAAAGGAAAATAAGTTTTAATGATCTATCCTATTTTGATTTCCGTAGTCTCAACATGGATAGGGAAATCATGTTGTCCTCTAGTTTTGGTGCTCATATTTCAATCCTTGCTCATCATAGTACAAACTCTGTAATGGTGACTTTTTATAACCTTCTTGGCATAGTTTTTTGGAACTTTAATACCTGGTGGTTGGGATGGTTTCCTCCGTTGGAAGCCTCGCCACCAGTGTCACTGATATATGCTGTAATTTTTTGACTCTAAAAGGTAATATCAACTTCTATCTTACAAAAAAAAAACATATATGTAAGGTGAAATACAAAACCTTTGATGTGGTCTAAAGATAGAAACATTTGGATTTGGGGGATTGGTACACTTGGTCTAAAAAGGTAACTGTTGTAGACAAGTTGCAATATAGACTTGATAGAATCTACACTCATAAAGAGGAGATCTATGGTGTCCCCTTTCCTATATTACCCGACCCACGAAGTAGGGGCACAACCCATATGTAAACATCTCAATATAAATTTGAGACAATTAAATGCCCAACACCATTCAAATTCATTCATGTATGCAACTAAATAACGCAACAAAAATATACAGGAATAAATTCATAGAAACCATAGATTTCACATCCATTTCATTCATAACCCTAAATTAAACTTAAATGGAAAAATTATAAATAAAGATTGAAGCGCATAGATCAAACACTTATATTTTAACCAAGATGGTCCAAGAAACTAGTCACATGTACAAGTAATTTTCCACCCAATTGTGGCATCCAATAGATGTCACACCCAAACTGGACTATAAGGCCATCAGGGTGAAGGAAATGAGCTACAAACTCATAGCTCTCTCAACCCAAACCAGTTGATCTAAAGATTACATATTTTTCTCACAATGTAGCACCCTAGTTAACTATCTGGCCATTAAATAATCATGGCATTCTCATCTATTGCCTTACACAACACTGTCTAGTATCATATATAACCAACCATCTCTTTCCCTAGGGCCAAAAATCTCTCTCCCATGACCAATTTGGTCATTTTCATGGTTGTATATGTTAGGGACCTAACCTCCCTAACCCCTCATGTAGGTAGAAAAATATATTTTCCATGTAATAAAGGCCAATATTAATAAGGCCTAGTAATAAGGAAGAATAAGTTAAATGTAAGAAGACCTAATAGAAGCTTTCGCTTCTATAAGAATATATTCCTCTAGATTGTTCTTTTGGTAGATAGATTTAGTATAAATAGGAGTCGAGGGTATGAGAAGTATTGTCTTGAGAATTATTGTAATAGAGCATTGCTCTGCTGGAGGTTGCCCCCTCGAAGAGGCAAGTGAACAATGTTTCCTATCAATAAAGGTATTATTTTGGTGTTGTGGTTTCATATATCATGTTGTTTCGTTGTTATTCTCTGCAATATTTCTGTTTTCAGCTATTATAGTAGATATGATACCTTAAAAGTGGTATCAAAGCACTTTCCTTGGCATAAAATTGTGGGTTATTTTTTTTCAGGGTAGAGACGTATTATGGCATCTTAAAGCTACAGAGATATGTCGTTCAGTGCATAAATCCATGATCGAGGAAGAACACATGAAAGAACTACAAATGGTACTTAAGTGCACATTGTTTTCCACCCTTGTAATCCTTGTTGGTACCCCTTCAAGTGGTAGTGCATCAGACAACACCTGTATAAGGATCGACCTAGATATCTTGAAGCCCTTTGTAGATAAACTGATCGGTCACTTGACTATTATAGTGTCATCAAGAACAACACTTGGGAATATACTCTCTCATACCTGGGTAGTCGAGTAGTATGACTAAGGGCATGGTCTAGCCTCCTTAGTTGGTGCCCTAAGATATTGGGCCGAGTACTACTGCTGGACCCCACACGTATATCATAGAGCTATAGCATAGGGAAAACCCTTGTCTGTAGAAACCTTGAATACCCTAAATCTTGGGACGGAAACAGAAATAGAACAGATGAGATCTATTTCCGAGAAACTGTGCCTCCTGCACTCTAGTTGTGAAATTCCTACACATTTTTTCCTATTAAGCATTTGGCTATTTCATCACTGCACTATTATTCAGATCATAGTATAACTCTGCATGAGTAAAAAAAAAAGTATGGATCCTTCCGGCACCATTATTTGAGACTTATCCCATTGGATTCCTCTCTTTGCCCCGATCGCAGTCATACCTATCATTTTTCATCAATTGTTTTTTCGTGGACCCAACCCCTTCCCGACATCCCTATTGGGAATATAACCCATTGATTTCATCTCTTTGCATTGATCGTAGTGGTACCAATCACCAGTAACCCATTTATGTTCGGTCCCACTTTTTCCCCTGTCCCATCCTCATAGCCCACACTCGCAACCAAGATTGCGAACAACGTCTCACCCCCTTGGACAAAGCTCATGAAAAAACCTAGACTGATATCTCTTCCATTATGTCCAGTATTGGTAACCTCAACTCTCAGATTTCCCCGCCCGAATCACTTCTGATCCAGGGGATCAATTTTTTTTCTCAAAAATCAAAGTGCACAGAATCGCTTCAAAACAAACATGTGCGTAGACCTCGTCGTTACAAACCCAACGCCACTTGAACGGGCTCAAACAAATGTGGTATGAGCAAGATATCACGTTCTGTTCATTTTGTCAAACATGTAAAATTTTGCTAACTGTGCAGTCCGTACTGTGTTGATGTGGAAAATGATCGTACAGGTCGTACGACCGTATAGTTACGTGGCAGAGGAGTTGTCATGTTGACCGAGAAGGTGTTGGTAGACAGGTGGACGTATCTAGTTGTGACAAGTGTCATTATTTTTGGCAAGTCTTATGGTGCCACGTGAACCAGTCATGGGCTGCCACGTGACACCCCTCTATTGGCTTGCAGTGGTAAAAGGTTATATCACTCCATAGGAGTCGAACCTGTGACCTCTGGGCATGGGGGAGTGACTTGGAAGGGCCGGGCTACCAGCCCTCCCATGGTGTTTCTTACAAAGCATTGTTTAAATTTAATATTTGAATTGCATTAAACTTTCGGATGGTGGAGTAAAGGGTCGGGGCTAGGCCCCAGCCCCCGACGCATTCACATATGACCTTTACCATATGAACCACTCCTATTATTTTTTGGCGCATGGTTCTTAACACCATAGGCCCACGTTACAAACACTTTCACATATATTAGTTCGCACACATAATATTACAATGTTAGCCCCCAACGCAATCACCATGTAACCATACCATATACCCATTCCTTTTAATTGTTGGCGCGCGGAGCACTCCAGTTTATACCGCGGTTCTTTTAACCTCACTATATGACCATGCCTTTAACCTTGGTTTGGATCGTTACACTTGTTAGCACTCATCCCTGGTCACATGCAATTTACCACATGACCAAACACCTTCACGAAGGGAGCTAGCCCGTGACCTCTAGGCGTGGAGGAGTGACTTGGCAAGGTCGAGCTACCAACCCGCCCATGGTGTTGATTACAAAGCATTGTTTAAATTTAATATTTGAATTGCATTAAACTTTCAGATGGTGGAGTAAAGGGTCGAGTCTAGGCCCCAACCCCCAGCACATTCGCATATGACCTTTACCATATGACCCACTCCTATTATTTGTTGGCACGCGGTTCTTAACACCATACTCCCACGTTACAAACACCTCTGCATATATTAGTGTGAGCATGGAATATTGTAGTGTTATCCACTGACGCAATCACCATGTAACCATACCATATCACCATTCCTTTTAACTATTGGCGCGCATAACACTCTAGTTTAGCACGTGGTTCTTGTAACCTCACTATATGACCATGCCTTTAACCTTGGCACAGATCGTTACACATGTTAGCACTCATCCCTGGTCACACGCAATTTACCACATGACCAAACACCTTCATGGAGGGAGCTAGTTGACGGTCATGCCAAAACAGTAGGTCGTTGGTCACATGGGGCAATATGACCAAGTTCTCGGCCAGATTTTGGGGGCCAGCTCACTGACGGTCCTACATTTTTTCCTGATTTGCAGAACCGTTGCGTGTGCTGGGTTTTGGTGTGGAAAACACACATAGGCCAAGTTAGTCTGCAGTGGGTGTGTTTTGGCGAGTAGGTACAACAGGCTTGAAGGGGAAAACTTCCAAGAGGTGTAACTTCTTCATTTTTTGGCCAAACCATGTGTCGAAAAAACCCATCTAGGGGTTTTTGAACATTCTGAAGCCATTGGAGCCATCTATTTTGTATTATGAGAACTGTAAGAGCACTTTTTAAGCATAATGAAAATGATCCAAGGGAAGCTGGACCAGGAGATGTATCCCAAGAGAGGGGTGAACTCCTTTATCATTTATTGTGTTATTTGTTCATTATTGATGGTTGTTATCTGTCTGATATGTTTCTCATGATTAAGTAAAACTCACTGAATTTATGTGTTAGTAACTTGATCCAATTACCCAAACACATACCATTTATACACTTGCAATTTAAAGAGATAAGTCTTCTTCATTTTAAAGATCTATTGGAAACAAATTCATTCCATTTTCAGATCAACTTCCCACATCCATCACTCAATTAACCACCACTTGTCAGCAATGCCAGGACATAGTGAACACTTTGACCACCTTTTTTAAGCCCACCCTAGATCCTTTTTCTTCTTCCACACCTTATAAACCTGAAGGTATTGAATCCTCCTAGTCCACCTCTTTTCCTCCCCACCACTTTTAGCGGGACCTGAGTCCCCCTCGCCTGGAGGTGAACAAATTTGATGGCTCGGATCCCACATGCTAGGTCACTCAAATAAAACACTATTTCTCTTTGTACGACATTACTGATGAGTTGGCCAAACTAAGGTATGGTGTTCTCCATCTTGATCCAGAATGTTGGCAATGGCAAAAAAATGTCCGCTAAGGGTATGTGGCTTGGACACAATTTGTGGCAGAACTTTATGAATGCTTTGACACTGACACCAACCATTTAGGTTGTTTGAAAAAGTTGAAACAATCTGGCACAATGGAAGACTTTATAGCTTCTTTTGAGCGATTGGATTTCTGCACAGAGGGCATGTCTGATGCTTTTTTTCAATAATTCTTTATAAATTACCTCAAGGATGATATCTATGCCCATGTCCTCATGGCTCGCCCTCAAATTTGGGTGGAAGCTACTGAAAGAGCTAAGGAAGCACAACAAGTTGTCTTTTCTCAAACCAGAAAAACCTCCTTCATTCCTCGCCCTAAACCAGTCACTCCCACTCCTCCTTCCACTCCACCAAAGATCCATAAATTGACCCAGGAAGAAATGGTTGAGCTCCAACTCAAGGGCCTTTGTTATAATTGTGATGAAAAATATTTTCCTGGGCACAAGTGTAAGGAA
>SNQJ01S0066184.1:0-27639 GCA_010110895.2 Picea sitchensis
CAAACTAGGGTTCACATACCCTCGCCCCTTATTTATACTAAATATGTTTATTAAGAGAAGCATCTAGAGGAATATCCTTCTAGAAGCAAAAGCTTCTATTAGGTCTTCTTACATCCACCTTATTCTATTTTTTTGAAAGGCCTTATTACTATTGACCTTTATTACATCCGAATACATTGATCTACCTATGTGCGGGTTAGGTTCTTAACAGTTTGGATCTGAGAAAATCCAACTTTTTCTCCTCCAAACTTGATCTGCGGATTTTTGGACTGGTGCTTATGGTTTTCTGGTACCTCTAGTACTCTGGTACTTCGGGTACTTCTGGTACACTGGTTTTCTGGTACTTCTGGTACTTTGTGAAACTAGGGTTTCACTTTCCGGGAGATACAACCACTAAAAAGGTGTGCTGAGAGTGCCAAAGTAATCCTTGGGGGAGGGTGCACTTTTGTAGGTGGTTTTAGGACTGAAAAGCTTCACCATCAAAAATCCCTAATTTGCATGTATGGCAACAGTGACGTTTTTCACTCTTGTGAAAGATGCTCTCTTTAGCTTGGCTCTGATACTATGTTAATGTTAAGACATTATTATAGTTCTTTGCATTTCAATAGATAACAATAGCATAATACAATATCACTGAGAAATACACAATCACAAGAGACACAACATTTATCCTGGGAAACCCTCTAGGGGAAGAAAACCTATCAAAACTTCCTTATTACAGATATCCAATACAATGTCAAGATAACTCAAACTAATACAGAAGATCCTCTCCCAAAGATGTGCCACTCTCTCTCCTTCTTCTCTAACTGTAGATCCAAAACTTGTCTCTCAATGAGCAAGTGATTTGTGTGTCTAAGTGAGGCTCTAGCCTCCTTAGTTATACAAGACTGGCACGTGTGAAGTGTCTCTTCAATGGCAGGGCCGACTTCTCCAACTGGGTGGTTATAACCACCTTTATTATATTTTGGGGCCTCTTTAATATCTTCTGGGGCCGACTTTTGATTCTGCCTAATACAATTATCTTTTGACCAATCTGCAAAAGTGGATTTGGTCATTTATAATAACTGACATGATCAATATGCAATGGGGATTGATCCAATTAATAATATATCAAATAATAATAAGAATACACTTTGCAGTTACATTATTTTAACAAGGAGTTCGTCGAGCAGGCAGCTCTGGCAAAGTAGCAAGTTGAGGTAGCTCGAG
The DNA here is from genome assembly GCA_010110895.2 of Picea sitchensis. Classification (NCBI taxonomy): domain Eukaryota; kingdom Viridiplantae; phylum Streptophyta; class Pinopsida; order Pinales; family Pinaceae; genus Picea; species Picea sitchensis. Next base: position 1,210 of record SNQJ01S0066184.1, read on the forward strand.
CTAAGCTCGAGGCCTTTGAAGTAGTGTTTCCCAGATCTGAGTGACTCGGGACGAGTCACAGGTGAGTGTTGGGGGCCTGTTGGCCCTTGACTAAGTTTTAAGAGAACATTGGTCATGTTTGACCACTTTTGGGACTTTGAGATGTTGATCGAAGATGGAGCACCCAGACAGAGGAGAGATCGCGGGATCTCACTCATTTTGCGGGATTGTGGACCCAGCAAAGGGTTTTAGGGTTTATGTAATGTGTTAAGGGATGTCGGCCCATGGGTTTACCCATGATTAGGCATTTTTGTAATTATATAAATAAGTAGCTAAGCAATGTAAGAAGTAGTTACTTGTAGTTGGCTTATTGCATAGCTATGAGATCTGGTTGGCTTTGTGCAAGAATGTGTTAAGGGCTTGCAGAGCTAAGTGCAAGAAGTTGTGAGTATCTTTGTGCAGACAGACTATGTAAGGCTCTGTGTTGTTGAGGAGTTGGCTCTGTGCCTTGATTGGATTTTGAGGAAGGTGGATCTAGTGTGTTGTGCGCAGATCACCTGTCTAGTGCGAGGCTTGGCTCTATGGCTTTGTGCACAGGAGCAGACACATGTAAGATATTGCAGACTAATAAATAAGAAGAATAATAAGTTGGTGGGCATAGCCCCACACTGGGGTGAACCACGTATATCTTGCGTTGATGTGCTTTGTGCGATGTTTTTGATGTTGCTTATGTTGTTTATCTATTAGTGTATTGATATTTATATATGTTGGATGGATGTATGGATGCTTAGTGCTATATTGATGATAAATGAATCATAGATCTAATCTAATGCTATGTGCTAAGTGTTGGGAAGTACTTGATCTTTATTTTTACTGCATTGATCTGTATTAAGGGTTTGATCTGCGATGTGAATGAGAATCAAGAACTAATGCATATTGTTTTTTAAGTGTTATGTTGAGTGTTGTAATCACAGATCTGTGTCCCATCCTGGTTGTAGACACTTGAGTCCTGCAACCCCCCCTACCTCTACCTCGGGTGAGACTTCATCTGCTTCACAGGTGTTGCCGAAAGGGCCGGTAGTTAGGGTTTTTTTGGTGCGTTGTTGAAGCGTTGAACCCTGGGTCTGCCCCTGTGCCAACATGACTAATGGTTTTTGGTCGTCGAGGAGGCATTTTCCTTGTAGAAACAACATAATCAAATTTTCAATTAATTAAATAAGGTGAAAAAATTACCAAAAAGAACCACAATACATGAGCAAAGATGTGGTTTAAGTCTTTCGACACTTACCAGCTTTGAAATAACTGTAAATTTGAACAATGATTCAACCTACAATGAGCGCAACACTTGGTTATACAATAGCTCTTACTGCACAGAAATCTTTATTGCTTTATGTGAATAATGATAAGACGAATAAGCCTCCGGGGGGCAGCTCAATTGGCAAGTGTCGTGAAAATGAAGTTCCATGAGGTTTCGAGTTCAACTCCCCCCGACTTACAATGTGTGTCGCGTATGGGGCCTCGTGGGCACACCTGGAGGTTATAGTGGTAGCAGTTGGATCACATGGCCACGTGTAACGCGAGCACGTGCCCAACTAGTTGTTGATTCCTCCAGACATTAAAAAAAAAAAAAAAATGATAAGACGAATGAAAAAAAATTGAATTCAAATAACCCATTCCTAGTTGTCCCATCTGAATTCACAAATTTCAATTACAAAATCCTTATAGATCTTGGGAAATAAATTCGTCGTCAGTGCCATGCTCTTCCACTTAATGTGCTACGTCAACCGATGGTGCAAGGGAATGTTAAGGTGGTCAATCAAAGGGTTTGAGAAATGATCGATTGGCACACAATGACTGCTAAAATCAGGGGTCAGGGATATGTCCATGTTTATGGCTCGAAGGACTTATCTCAATCATTTGGTCACCTATCCCTGTTACGAGGAAAATCACTCTATGGCATGGGGTAAACCACAACAGACGGAATGAAACGCAGAAATCAACTCTAATCCCAAGTATGCTATATAAATGAAATGCTAACAGGACAAGATCAAGAGCCTACCTCATCTTGATGGTCGATGAAGACCATCAATGAGCACGCAACTCAAGTATTTATACCTCCAACTTGTCCTCAACAACCAAGATACTAAAGCATATGGTGATAATATATAATGTTAGCATATAAAATAGCATAATCCATTAGCATTCATGACAAATACTCCCATGGAATAATAATTCAAATATTTGCAAGATATCAATTGGACGAGAAAAGAGTATTTCTATTAAAAATGATCAACATAAGTGTATAAGTGACAAACGTTTGTAACAGAACACATCAGAACCAAGACACTAAGTCCCTCCAGTCGAGCCTCCACCACTTCAATCCTCCACAAAAGGCAAGCTCATATAAAGGATACAATGAGGTTATCCATCAAAGAAGGAAGAGCTTGGGGGCTTAAAAATGTATTCAAACTTTCAAGGATAAAGGGATGCAGACTCAATGTGAAGTGAAATTTCTCCAAAGTGTCTTTGCTCTCAAAAGTTGAATTCTCTCCTCCCATGGTTTGGATATGACCCAATTTATAGCCTTCAAATGGAACTAAAGGGCTGAGTCGAAAAGTTTCCAATATATGGAAGGTTGTTGGCCCTTGCCCAAGTTTTGAAGGATACTTGGTCATATTTGACAATTTTGGGATTGCGACAGCTTGCCAAAGACGGAGTGCAACGCGAAGCAGCAAGACCTATTTTTGGGTACCTTTTAGGGTTTTTTGGGTTGATGTAAAGGGAAAGGGATGTCAGCTCATGCATTTACCCATGTTTAGGCCCATTTTGTAATCTATAAATAGATACTTAGGCAATGTAAGTAGGGGGGACAGCTTAGTGAAAATATATAGATAAAGGCTTAGTGCTAGTAGTTGGACCTGTGTGGTCGGATGTGTATCGCAAGTGCTATGTGCATGATTGTAAGGAGATCGGAATGCTAAGTGCAAGTTGTTGTGGTTTTGTGTTGAGTGCAAGGAAGAAGGATCTAGCGAGTTGCACATATCTTTTGTCCTTTGCGAAGTAAGGATCGTTGAAGCTCTGTGTTGTAACCGCTTGACCGAGATAATATAAAGAAGAAGACTTTGCGGACGTAGCCCCAGGGTGGGGGTGAACCACGGTAACTGTGTGTATTGTTCTTTGTGCTTCGATCTAATGTGTTTGTCTCCTTCTTGGCTAAGTGTTGTATGTGATTAAGTAGATCTGGTTATACTCTGTGCTGATGATATATGAATGAATGTCAGATCTGATATATAGGATGATTAGTGCTTGATCTGTTGAACCTAACCTATATTTATGTGGCTAAGTACTGAACCATTTTTAGTATAAGTATTCAATGTGATAATATGTGTTATCTGTGAAGTACCATACGAGTTAAATATAGATGAATGATCTATGCTAAGTGCCTTGTAATAGATATAATCACATGTCCCAGCTAAGGTTGCAGACATCTGAGTCATGCAACCACCCCTGCCTCTACCTCGAGTGAGACCTCATCTGCTTCGCAGGTGTTGTCGAAAGGGTCAGTAGTTAGGGTTTTGTTGGTGCGCTCTTGAGCATTGAACCTCAGGTTTGCCCCTGTGCCAACAAATGGTTTCGTTGTCGGGACCTGAAACTGTGATTGTTGGGAAATGAGGAAAAAGAAACGTTGTGCAAAAGAAAGTTATGTGCGTAGATATATTGCCCTAGTGCCCATCTTTTTACTCAATCTGTGCATATTTGTACCAAGAATAAGGTCAAATTTGAAGAAAGGAAGATCAGATCCGAAGAAAATAAGAGATATTTGAACGCTCTATGCTCTAAGAAAAGTAAAAGTGGAAATTTTTGAAAGAAAGAAGTCAAATCTGCAGAAAAGAGGTAAGATCTGTAAGCTCTGTGCTCTAATAAAGGTAAGAATAGTCAAAATTTATTAGATCTGGAAGCTTTGTGCTCTGTAGATAAGTAAAAAAATTTGTTTCTAGAACATGGATCTAGGTATGTTTGATATATTTTGTCCTAGATTAAAAACTAGGGCATTAATAGATGAAAGAAAGTTTGATATGAATAGATCTGATAAGTATAATGATAGATATGTTATACCTATGCATTGAAAGAATGTCTGGACTAACAAGTGGATGCAGGATCCTAGAAAGAGTTTTTTGAAGGCTAGCTACCACGATCCTGGTGCATAGTACAGAAGAAGTTGGGGAACATTTAAATGAAAGAGAGGATTAACCCTCTGTTATAGCTGCAGAAGACCGAGACATATTGCTAAGGAAAGACCTGGGAAAAAATCTAGTTGTCTCTATTGTAAGGCTATGGACCATGATGTATTGGATTTACCTAGAATGATTGCTAGACTTGAGAAGCTGAATATGGAACAAGCAAACCCTGAAGGAGATCAAGAGACCAAGATCATAGCAGAAACCCAGAAAGAATCAGAAAATATATTGATACAGATGAAAGACACCTTGAATGATCACCGACATATTAGGTTATCAGAGATCTTCAAAGAAAAGGAGCAAATTGAAGCAAGAATAGGGGACTTTGACATTGACTGTATTATTGACGAAGAGACACAAGTGAACATTATGCCAGAAAGAACTTGGGAAGCTATAGGAAAGCCTGCCATGATCCCTTCCCTAGGAGGAACAAGTTTATTCAGAGGCTAGTAAACCTATGTGGAAGGCTCGCCTGGATACCTATGATTGTCAATGAAACTCTGACAAAGGAAGACTTTGAGATTATTAAATTTGTTGAAGACAACAAGCCAGAAGAAAAGAGGAAGAAAAAGTTTTGGAACAAAAGAAGCAAGAGTTAAAATACTTTATGACCAGAAGGATCGCGCACTTGATTGAAGAACAGAAGAACAGATCGTAGATATTTAATATTAGCAACTCTGATGTTGAAGCTAAGAGAACACTTGAGGATCCGCAAAAGATCGAGTTACCTATTTTTGATACAGAAGAAGTATTATCAAGGAACCCTAGGAAATACTTTCAACAACGCGAAGTAACTAAGACCGCAGAAGATAAGTATCAGAATGGTAAAAGAATTACTGAGACAAAGCTCACTGGGAAGAAGGCTAGAAAGTTAAGAAAGAAAAGGGCTAATACTGTAAGGTTACAAGAGGTTCTAGAGGAAACTTCGTAGCAAGAAGAATTGCAGAATTGGAGCTTCACCAAGATATCAGAACAACGACATAGAATACTTCGCCATGACGAAGAAATATAGTCGTTGGAACTGATATACCCGTTCGACTGCCACCCCCAATGGATCAAAAAGTAGTTATGGGTTACCACTAGACCATTGGATAGCACTAGAACAGATAGAACGGAGTTAATGAAGGCCCCATGTTCATTGCAAGAAGACCATTGCTGATATTGCTTACTTAACTCTTCGTGCCACGCACCGAGAATACTTTTTGCTAACTGAGAATTTGAGCGTGAACCCTGAGATTTACTTACCCTGAGATCATTTCCTTGTTCCCTTACTATTCATTGTAGTCTCTGAATTCATTTTGCACCCGAGCTAGCTGACCCAAGTTTGTATGTCGGACGAGCTCAATGTTGCTGAGAAAATTTTTGAAGAAGCTATAATTGATTTAATGACTGAGAGAGTCATGTCAGAGCATGGAATGTCTACAGGTGTACAGGCATCGTCCTTGGGAGCACTGCCAGCTTCTCCCTCCACTACTCGAGTAGAACCCTCCCGACCGCCTTCGAAAACACAATCTAAGCTCGAAAACAACTTTGCCACTGTGAAGATGATCCCCAGAATCTTTCCTAGATATATTCCACCACTAAGCGGTGCTGTGAATCGAGACATTGTACCCAGAGACTTTGACTATGTTGTGGCCATTGTGTACCTCCCGAAAGGGGTGCACGCAGTTCATGATGACTAGGAGAAGCTCACCACGCTGAAATTTAGTGATTTTAACCTTGGAGATCGCAAGGTTTACAATATGCTAGCCCTGCACAAGTACTTGAATATTACAAAAGGAAAGAACCCCAAGATTTTCCCACAGCAATGGACCCATAACCTCGCGTAGTCAACCCTCCTCAATGTAATGAAGATTCCACATTTCGGGAGGCATCAAGAAGTAAATGCATGCATCAGGTTATTATTGTCCTGCTACCATGGAGGATACCTATGGTTGGACCGTCGCATCACTATGGATCTGATTCTGATCAATCGGATCACTGGGCTAAGCATGCAGGGCCCTGACCCGCAGGAATTTTACCCAGGAAAGACCGCAAATTACGCTCTCGCCCAACGAATAAAAGACACATATGGCGATCTAGAGAAAGGCACGCGAGTTTACAAGGTAGCCTCCATTGAGAATGCAATAGTGTGCTTTGGTTTCCAGCTGATTGCAGGGAAGTTAGTCCGCAAGAATAGACCCACACACGTGATCGGATTTGTAGTTGACCTCGCAGGGAAGTGCGCGGAGGGACTACAAATGAACTGGGCAAAGTACCTTATAAATCATCTAGAGATTGACTGTAGACAAGTGCAGGACCAAGGGTATGAATTTTACTTTAGTTGGTTGCTCATACTCATCGCTTTCATCGCTTGGGAATTGCCCGAGGAAGCCACTTTTCCGAAGATCGAACCCTTCGAACCATTGGTCGTGAAGTTCTGTACGCTATGGTACTCTAGCGACATGAATAAGCAGTGGCAGTCCAATGTCGTCTTCCATGCTTACTACACTCAATTGAATAATTTCATCCAGTCTACACCGCGCATCACACCCAACACACTTCATAGGTTTAGACCTTTGATGAAATTCAGCACAGACCATCACTTCACCTATATCACTGCATGCGATAATGAGCACAAACAACAACTCCAGTCATATTACAAGCTGACAGAAGATGACTTGGAGTAGATTACCAAGGAATGGTCAGCAGACCTCCTTGTTGCAGCAAACCCCGCAGAGATGTCCGACGTGGATAGCCCTGAAGCTATGTCGGATACACCTGGACCACGCAAGACTAAGAAGGATGTGGAAGTTCAAGATATCCACAGCACATCCACGAATACTACTTCTCTCTCACCTGCGAAGGGAGGTGATGATGAAGAACAAGGGGGCACAGAAGTTGAGCAGAACAAAGGCGAGGTTACTCCACCTAGAGACGAGGAATATCCCTCCAAGAAAAGGAAGATTACCCCACCAAATCCCTCATCCTAAGAGAAAGTTAAGGCCACCCGGACCATGCTTAAAACTACCCCTACCCTAGATGATTTCAACTTCTTAATTATTGTGTTGAACGATGTTTCACTAGAGCTAGCAGAAAAGAAAGAAGCAAAGCAAGAGGAGCTATTCAGCCAGATCAAAGGAGAACTCAAAGAAGTACAGTAGGCACCCTAATCCATCCAAGCAGTGTCTATAGCACCCGTGATAAGAAAAACATCAGGAACAAGCGATGAGCCCACACAGTTACACCAGATCATTGATCAAGTCGAAGCTCGCCTTCGATGAGCTCAAGAAGACATAGCACAAGCCACCCAGGCTTTGGCACAAGAACAAAGTGCACACAAAGAACAATAGAAGAAGGCAGAACAGGAGCAACTTGCCTTACAAGCGAAGTGGGAGGAGAAAAAGCACAGTTATAGCAGAGCAAGGACCAGTTGCTAGTAGAGAAACTCGAAGTACAGGAAGGAGTTCACAAAGAACTTCGCTCTGTGACGATCATAGAAGTGAAGATGGAAGACCATCTCCCACAGAAGGTGACCCAACTAGAGGAATTAATCCATCAACTCCAACAGCACATCATAGATCTGGAGCTCCGCACCATACCTGAGACACCCCAGGAGATAAGAGATCTAAGAGAGGCCACTGCTCGAAGCACAGTTGGCCGGTTAAAAACCTTTGCCTTGGAATGGAAGCAATTGAGCGCTAGAAGCGCCCATACTTATGAAACCCTCACAGAGACTCCAGAATTGTAGACATTGGAGGCACAACTCTAGGAATCCAAGCAGCATGCAGACACGCTATAGGCGCAGATAAATACTTTGACCCCAGTTGAAATAATGAAGAGGTTCACAGAACAATGCACAACCCAGCAACAGGTACATGCGTTGCAAAGTAAAGTGATGTAAGTCTCCCAACGGCTTCAGCCGGTCTAAGAAAAGGCATGCCAAATGTTCGTTGAACTTGAAAACCAGGAAGCTGAACTCGAACAGGTTGTCATCACTGCATAACAGCGCCTGGAAGGACCACTCAATGACACATTGATCCAGGAACTTACTAAGCAAGAGGTTGTCGCACTGTAGTAGGTCGAAGCAGCTAGAGCCAAGCTCGAAGCATTCAAGGCGGAATTGAACATATCTGAGTGACTCAAGACGAGTCACATGTCAGTGTTGGGGGCTTGTTGGCCCTTGACCAAGTTTTGAAAGATAGTTGGTCATGTTTGACCATTTTGGCACTGTGGCAGCTTGCCAAAGACGGAGCACAATGCGAAGCAAGCAAGACCTATTTTTGGGTAGATTTTAGGGTTTTTTGGGTTGATTTAAAGGGAAAGGGATGTCAGCCCATGGGTTTACCCACGTTTAGGCCCCTTTTGTAATATATAAATAGATACTTAGGAAATGTAAGTAGGGGGGACAACTTAGTGAAAATATATAGCTAAAGGCTTAGTGCTAGTAGCTGGACCTGTGTGGTTGGATGTGTATTGAAAGTGCTTTGTGCATGATTGTAAAGAGATCGGAATGTTAAGTGCAAGTTGTTGTGGTTTTGTGTTGAGTGCAAGGAAGAAAGATCTAGTGAGCTGCACAGATCTTCTATCCTGTGCGAAGTAAGGATCGTTGAAGCTTTGTGTTGTAACCACTTGACTGAGATAATATAAAGAAGAAGACTTTGTGGACGTAGCCCAAGGGTGGGGGTGAACCACGGTAACTGTGTGTATTGTGCTTTGTGCTTCGACCTAATGTGTTTATCTCCTTCTTGGCTAAGTGCTAGATGTGATTAAGTAGATCTAGTTATACTCTGTGTTGATGATATATGAATGAATGTTAGATCTGATAAATAAGATGCTTAGTGCTTGATCTGTTGAACCTAACCTATATTTATGTGGCTAAGTACTGAACCATTTTTAGCATAAGTATTCACTGCGATGATTTGTGTTATCTGCGAAGTACCATACGAGTTAAATATAGATGAATGATCTATGCTAAGTGCCTTGTAATAGATATAATCACAGATCAGTGTCCCAGCTAAGGTTGCAGACATCTGAGTCTTGCAACCACCCCTGCCTCTACCTTGAGTGAGACCTCATCTTCTTCACAGGTCTTGCTGAAAGGGCCGGTAGTTAGGGTTTTGTTGGTGCACTCTTGAGCATTGAACCACGGGTCTACCCTTGTGCCAAAAAAGGTCAAGCATCATGGATCTCATGACGTGACATGGAAATCCGACACAATTTTTAATTTTGAGCACCAAACCCGATGTACGTGGGATGTAATGGAGCAACCTGCGTATACGCATGTTGTCTAACTGGTAGGGAGCGTATATGTGGAAAATATGATTTTTGGGCTCCGAAAGGCACAAAAAAGGGGACTTCAAGTCTGCATAGGGAAATGGAAAGGCCATCCAAGCAAGTTGCATGGGGTGAGGAAAAATTTTCTGTAGCAATCCCGACGAAGATGAGTGTTGGAGGTTATGTTTGTGTCTGACGAGCTTTTCAAGATGTTGAGGTGGATTTCAAATCATGGAGTGTAAAGTTTGGGGCCTCCCTCGTCTGACGTGGCCTACTTGGATTGGTTATCAATGTGCGATAAATGAGGTCGTTTTTCCTTAAAACATGAGGCATTCAAATCGTTATTGTAGAATATGGATGGTCTAGATCAAACATGAGACAACGCAAGTGGTTAAGATTGTAGTTTGTTCTTGTTGATATTGACCTCAACGCATACAATGTGTCCTAATATTTGTGTTGTGAGCATGTTCTCGATTGATCATCGACATGAAATTGACATTGGCGACGTTTCATCTGGGTTTGAAATTTCAATGTTTTGAGATCCCTCGCGTAGATTTTGGACAATCCAAATTAATGCAAGAAGTCATATGGATGGCCCATGTCGCGGCTTATTTCCTTAAAATTGGTCATCGACAATTTCGCTCATGTGTTGGGAAGGAAGATCTTGGGTTTTTGTTTATTGATGTCGATGATCTATCGGTCATATGAGAGCTGGGAATATTATAAGGGTTATCAATAGTTGTATGTGTGAATAGTCAACGACTGATGTAACATTGGTGTCGACGAGCCCACTATTTCGTCTGTTTCCTTTGATATTATTCATAAGATTTTCTCGTGCCTCGAGGAACTAGTGAGCCACTTGTGATGACATGGTTGTATGACATGGTAGTATCATAGCACAATGGATGTGACTCAATTGACAAGGTCAAGTGTTATTAATGTGATGATGTGTCTGTCCAGAAGGATGTACAGATATCTATGTGGTAAATGCTAATGTGGCTCCTAGTTGTGTCGAACTGGGTGAATCTCAACTCACGAAATCAATGGTTAGGATAGGTTTCTCGTTAAAACATATGGTCACAATTTCGAAGGCAAGTTCACATGTCGGCGTCAGCATTTGGCTAGCCCTAATATGGGTTTTTTAATGCTCAATGTTGAGCATCGATGACCGATGATCATTGGCGTCAACGAATCCCATGCTTTACTTGTTCGCCAACACAATTCGTATGAAGGAATGGTCGATGCCCGATGTTCATCATTGTCAGTTCTTCTTAAAGGTGACCATTGGGCATCAAGGAAGTTTAAGAAGTGCCGTGAAGTTTTGAAAATACCAATTTTTGGCCCCTTTTCTTCGCATCAAAACTACCTACGCCTTTCTCCCTCCTAGTGGTAATACATCTTTAACCCGGGACTTGACCGAACAAAGAAAGAATAAAATAGGACGTCAAAACAAGTTATTATCATGAGAGAATCAGAGTAAAATATGAAATCAAATTAAAGTGATACCCTAAAATTTCAAACATTTTGAGGGTGTTTTGAGTGCTCAACAAGTGGTGATTCATTGGGCGAAATAAACATCTCTGCCCCCCTTCCTTTACTAATATCAGTAAGACAATTTGAGAGTTAGATTTCAACTTGAGATAATGACCCACAAATGATTCATAAATCTATGTTTATATGGCCCGGGGAACATTTATGCATGCCACTTATGGGGATTCAACTGATTTCATGCCTCTTTTCACTAAACCAATAACTCAATCCAACTGACGAGAGGTGAGTTAGAACTCATCGTTTCTAGAAATACTGATATCTTTAATTCTCAAAGTTATTATCCTCCTCACGGTGTTTCTCCGCTACCAGTGAGCATCCATAGCCCCGGTGGAGTCACTCCAATATCACATACCTTTCTTTGTTGCTAGTGAGCATCCATAGGCCCAACAGAGATATCTACATACCCGCCTTGATTATGCATTTTGGCTTATTATGAAATTCCTTTTGTTCTTTTATTTTCATTATTGCACAAGTGCTAAGAATGAATTAGGGATGAGGATATTTTTTCTTATAGTGGAGGAGCTAACTCTTATGATTTTCTTTATTGTCTTTACTAACAGGAATGAGAACCTACTCTTCCTTTTCTTGTTTATGAGATATACTCTCCTCTAGTCCATTTCCCCCAGTGTTCCCATGCAACAAGGGAGACAATTTGGTTTTTCTTGAGTGATGTGCACACATAAATATGAATTATTTGTGTGTTGGAGTCTCTGGTTTAGTAGACTCTTCTCATTTTGTCTATGGTATTGAAAGATCAAGGATACGAGAACCAGGTTCGCCAGATTACACCACAAGATTAGCACAAAACATTCTCGTGATCATACTCAAAAATCAACATAAAGCAAAGAAAGAAAATCAAATCCATAACATGAGAGAAGATAAGTTGAAATCAAATGAAAACACATGGAACTAAAAGACCAATCTATCTAATCAAAACAAAATGAAAGGCAACAAAGGTAAACTATGGTACAAGAGACTGCTTAAAAGTAAGCTATGAAAAGAAACGTTTCATGGCTTGGCCATTCATAGGGAGAGCCTCAAGATTTCCCCTAATATTTTAGAGTCGATACATACCTACCCCAATTTTTTCTGCAATTTGGAAAGGTCCAGGCCATAGGTTTTGGAACTTCAAATGTTTCCCTTTTGGCTCATTGATTTTATCCCACTTCGGGACTAAATCCCCTACTTCAAAAATTTTGTCATGTTATCCCCAATTTCTAGGGATAACTAAGGAGATGATGTCTCGAGGCCCTCAGGTTTCATACATGGAGTATCGAGAGACATATGACTAAGAGAATCTACTTTCACAGATAGAGACCCACTTCACCATTGCACATCCTCAATCCATCACGATGGCATTGACCACATCAGCTTGCTTCCTAAAGATGATGGGTCTTGCTCCATGAGGTACAAGTCAAGTATTGTGGTAAGTGTCACTTTAATACTTGAGGCATTTCAATATGTTGCATTTAAAGCTACTTTTGATTATAGAACTTATGCTTGGAAATTACGCTCTTTTCCTTATTTCACCTTGGTGGTTGACATTGTGTCCTAGTAAGTGGTCACCCTTGGGGATGGGTTTACTACTAGGAGGTATACTTGATGAGACATCATTCCATTCTTGATCATACTTATCATTTTTCACACTTCATCCTTTTCATTTCCTTGTCTTTTGGGACTTTTGGGTGTACTGACCCAAGAAGGGATTGTATCTCACTTCATGGGAAGAAGGAGTTTAAGGCCCAGATGGAATGTATCTAGAAAAAGATAAAAGCCAAAAATATAACCTTTCATATGCTCTCCCAAAGAGGTATTGAGAACTGTTGGCGTGGATTTGATCAAACTAGGGTCCTTCTCAGGTTACCAACAAAGGGTACCATGTAGTCTAGAGCGCTGGCATTTTCATCTCCTCCGAAGAGAAGAAGTCTCACCTGAAGCACTGCTGAGACAGATAGATAGGGAAGGGTAGGGAAAAAACTAAAGAGGATCCATAGATCATTTGGAACTCATTCATGTTCTTGCGCAAGAGACAACATCATATCTGAAACATCTAACCGCAAGAATTGAACCTACTTGTGTTATGCGCATCGATTTAAACATAGATCCATCAAACAGAACTCATAAACCATAAAGGAACAATGTAATTCATAAGTAAACATACAAAGACACATCATATCTTGAAAATTTGGTTCTCCTTCGTCATATTATCTCCGAGATCTTTCTTGCATTACAAACTCAGAATTACATAGAAATATTCAGTACAGACTCTTGGCTCTAGGCCTCAGCCACAGAGTTCTAATTCCCCAACTGATAGGTCTCATTCATTATAGACTCTAATCTTCTTGATTTACAACAAGTTGCAGCAACTAATCCCAAAACCTTGGGCGACTCTAATAGACATGACTCAACTTAACTCTAATCAACTCATGAATGAGTGAACCAACGAACTGAATGAACAACAACAACAGCAACACCAACCCAGCCTAACCCACCAACCATTTACAATTATATTCAGTCCTATATATAGATGGGTTATGTCTCCCTGTTCGTCTTGCTCGCTTTCTTGTTATGCAGCAACTGTTTGTTTCTTATTTGGTGTTGCGCTAGCTTCCGTAATTGCTTTCCCTTATTCTTCCTTCCAACCTCTGATGAATTTTGCGTGACTCATGCTTATTCAAAACTTGCGCAATTATTTCTCAAAAATGAAGGGCCCAACAGGCTCTGACCACAATCCTTGACTCGTCCTCGAGTCAATCACTTGGTTCCTTCACATTCTATAGGAGAAACTGTTGCTTTCCCTTATTCGGCTTTTCCTCTTCCTTGAGCTCTTCTCTTTGTGCCTTTTCTTCCTTTACCTCCTCAAACGAAGGGGCCAATTTTGGAACCAGCTCTAATGCTCTGTGATTTACTCCATGAAAGCTTTCAACTTTGTCCTGCCATTTCCAAGTGAGGAGTGAAGCTTCTGCCAGGAACTATTGGGTTGTCTCTTTGTTGTATTCCTTTGGCTTGGCTGCAACCAACTAGTTTCATTCGGAGTCGGTTGTTGCTTCGACCTGGTGCATTTGAATATAGGTGGTTTAAATTACCAGTCGAAAATCGTCCAGCTCTTTATTATCTATGGACTGTGCTTTGTAGAGTGAATTTAGTTCGTTGTCGGCCTACTGGATTTGGTCGAAATTTTGTTGTTGTTCTATAGGGTCCATTGTGAGCACAACTTCTTCGTTCAGCACCTAAATTTTTGTTATGACCTCCTCTAAAACCTGATTTCGTCGAGTGATGATGCCCATCCAATCGCTGACTTCTCTTAATATTTTAGTGCAGTCTGTTGTCTGCTTATGTAGTGTTTCTCGGGCATTGTTGCCTTGCAGTATTATCCTCTATATTTTTTCCTGCAGCTATCGAGGTTGTTGTTCTACTTCTTGCTGGACTTGTTGTAGCTTTTCTTGTATCTGCTCTGTGTCTGTAGAAAGTTGTGTCCATGCCTCTTGTAACAGCTCTATCTGTTTCTCTGGTTCTCTTATTTCGCTGGCTTCGGGTAGGTCGAGCGCAACCTTCTGAATCTTCGGCCAGGCTTCTACAAGTTTTTCCCTCACTTTTTCTAGTTTACGCTGAGCTAGGAGTCAATCATGTTTTTCCTCCATTCTACATGTTTGTGCATACAATTGTTCTTTCATGGAGAGCTCGGCTGAGCTCTCGACGTCCTGGAGCCTTTTCTCTAGTTGGTCTGTGGAGGCTCTGATTAGTCCGAGCAACTGTGGCACTGGCCACTGTACCAGGTCTGTAGATGATGGAGCTTCATCAGTGGGTACTCGCCACTATAGTGGGATTCCATTGTCTGTTGAATGGTTTGAGCGATTTTCTACCTCATCCTCTGTTAGTGGTACTAGTGCAATCCTCAATCTTAGGTCTGCGGGTAAGAGCGTCAGAACCTTGGTTCTAGTTATGCAGAGCTACATCAATTCTGCACATTGTTGGGGGTTCTGGAGAACTTGTGCCATCTGCACTTGCATGGTGGTCGTATCTGGATCTGTTGTTGATTATGGCTCATTGCATGCATCTGGTATCTTTGTATCTTCTGGTGCTTCTGCATCATGCGTCATGATTTCTAGGACATCCTCACCCTTGGGCGGTGAGGTGATTTGCAGGTTATGGTCAGGTTCCATCTCTTCTCTGCTTCGGGTGGCTTCTTCATGTGATGAAGACTCGGGTTGTTGTTCTTGGGTATTTGGATTCATAACATCCCGCATCGTGCTCTACCCTACGGTTTTGGGGTCGAGGTCGGGAATTTATGAACTGGGCTTGGGGGATTCTCTTGTTTTATGTGGGGGTTGTCATTCCTCTGTCTCTGGGTGGTTGAGTTTCATCATATTTGAGGTTGTGGTCTTATGTGGAATGGCGGTGAGGAGGTTTGGTAATTGGAGTGGTGGTGGAGGGTGCTCAACAATGAGTGTAGCCGAAATTGTTTTAGGGTCCGGGTCATCTTGAATGTCAATGATAGTGGTGGATTTGGTCATGGCATGGGTCCAGGGAATGACAGATGCAAGGGGTTGTGGGTTCATGGGTTTGTTCGGCGAGACCCTCGTTCTGGGCCTCTTCACCATTGGTTTGGTGCCAAGCACAGTGCCCAGGATCTAGTTGACCTGCGCACCTGACAATATAGCATCGTCCGAGAGCTGTCAAGGGGGCGGTCTTTTCTTCCACTCCAGCTGTGGTGTCTCTTATTCTTCCTCTAAGTCTATTTGTGTCAGAGCGTATGGATTCTTTAGCTCAGGGCCTGAGCTCAGTCCCTCTCCTGCTTGTGTTTTTTCTTGAGCAGCTTGGCAGGAAAAATGTAATACATTCCTGATTTACGCGAGCCGCATTTAACTCCTAGCCATGACATGACCTCCTTATCGAAAGCTTCCTCATCCAAGTAGAATGGTAGTGGTCATGTGTGGAAATGTTCTCGACTAGCATGTCTCGACCAGATTCATGTGTTGTGTCAATTCATGCTGAAGGTGATGTTTCTCGTGTTATTATTGAGGATCTCTTGCAGGATTCGCAGCCTCTGTGTTGTGTCTATCATATCATTATACCATTTGGAAAATGTTTCGTTGTTCAATGTTGTGTTCTCCGAGTCTGGTCTGGACTGCCATGGCTCAAACATCTTCGCCAGGTGCCCTTTATATGGTATTGTCGGTTGTCTACCCATAGGTGACTTCCATTTGAGCATTGTGAATTCCACAAGAAGGTATCCATAGGTAAAGGTGCCTCCTTTTCCCTATGCCTCCTCACAAGATATTAGTAGTTCCTCCATCAAGAAACTACACCAATTGAACACTGCTCCCTGTGTGAACAATTCGGCGACTGATGGCGCATCTAAAGTGCATTCTCCCTTATAATAAGACTGCATAACCTTGTTGTCTATGACGTAGCAGCCATTCCAGATTATTTCAGGCAATATTGGTTCAATGACTGTTGTGCGTCATCCTCTCTTTGTATTGAACTTATCGTACAGGCTAAGCTCGTCTTTCTTCTTTCCATGCTTTTCGAGGCCCTGAAATCCCTTCGACACATCCTCTTCTTTGGAGGATAGTCCAGTGAGATTTTGGATATCTTGTGCATGGATTAGATACCTCTTATCCAACCATAGACTTATGTCGTTCACTCTACTTATCAGAAATTTCGTGCAGCGCGCAATTTCATCGGTGGTGCCAAAGAATGGTAAGTCTCTCAAGTTCATGATGGTGGAGTTAAATAGGTTGATGAGCCCCTTTTTCGATATAAAGTGCATATCTTTGGTTTCATCCAAGGCTAACTCCCAAAAGATGTCTGGGTGCATCTGTGGAAACAAGGTTGAATACGTGAGGTCAAGGTCGAGTAGCTTGACATGCTCTATCTTTCCTTTGAGATCACCTATAATATCGACTCGGGGGTCACAGAGCTCATCTGGTACTGCTTCTTTAGTCATGGTGCTCCGGCTTGTTGTGGCTCTCATCATTCATGCTTCTGTGGTAGATAAGAGCTAGGGCTATGTCTGCGGCTTTTACAGTGGTCCCAACTGGTTCACACTGCTGAATTCGAAAATGGCTATGATCGTTTTTGGAAACAATACTTTCTCGGTTGAGTTCTAAGATTCTTATTTCTGGCTTAACGGGTAAGTTTTAGCAATCACTTCTCCTCATCGTGACCATATAGAAGTAATAGGGTGTGATTTGTCCAATGGGACGATTTAATCAAGGTAAATATGATTGGGCAATCTTGGTATTTACTCGTTTGGGTGGAATAGGGGCATGGCCGAATTGAGATGGTTATGTTTGACGGGTGGGTATCCTGGCACAAAATTCGATGGCATCTTGGCATAATGCGGATTTATGGCTTAAAGGATGATATTCAGGGTATCGGAATGGCAATAAAGGGCATGATTATACTGGGTTTGTGTGGCCTTTAACTCAGATTGGATTGGGATTCATGGTTCCTCCGACCACAAAGGTTGTCCCCGTCATCTTTAATGATTGTCATTAATGGACTTTCTCATACTTCTAGTTCTATGTTGTTGAGTCATCAACTCTGAATCAACCAACACTTAAACAAAACAAATGAACTATGTGTTATGGCACAACACTGTGCGCATGGAAATTATTAACTGAATTTACAAAATTTCAGGAAGGAAATGAAACTAAAATCTAACTATTGTACAAGCTCTGTCGGATTGGAGTGATTGTCCTTCTTCTCAGTTTCGAGATAGGTAGGGCTTCAGGTGAGCACGATTCACCCATCCTGGTCGTAGCATTTCATCCAGTTGCACGAGTTGGACTGCTCCCTGATGGTCGGATCTCCGCAACTATGAAGGGTTCCAACTAGTGCATACGCAGCTTGCCAGGATGCTTCTGGTATTGGTTGTCATAGAGTAACACCTTGTCCCCTTATGTAAATACCTTGGTCTTAATGTGTCAGTCGTGCCAAGCCTTTTGTCCTGCCTTTTCAACTGACTGATGGAAGTCTGCCAGAAATCTAGTTTCTTCGAGTTCTTGTAGCTCCGCAAGTCTCTGCGCCATTGATTCTTCGTATGTCATACATGTGGCTTGTGCAATATATAGACTTGGAGTGATGAACTCTGCGGGCACCACTGCTTCTTTTCTATAAACAAGATGGAACGGTGTGTATCTATGGATTTTCTTCGTGGTTGTCCTATAGGCCCATAGTACTATTAGAACTCTATCATCCCAGTCCTCTCGATTTGTGCAACAGACCTTTGTTAGTCCCTTTCCGGGATTTTAATGAAGGCTTCGACTGTTTCGTTGGCCTGTGGGTGGTATGGACTTCTCTTATGGTGTTGAATCATAAATTATTCTATAAGTGTTGTTATGGTATTGCTAATGAAATCAGTACTCTGATCGTTGGTTAGGCTCCTGGGACATCCGAAGCAGGTAATGATATTTTCAAAAATGAACCTGGCAGCAGTATCTGTCGAACAGTCTTGTACCGTTGTTGCTTCTGCCCAACAAGTAAGGCAGTTGGTTACAGTAATTATGTACCTTGCCTTCGAATGTTTAGTTGTGGGGTTGATTGGCCCAATGAAGTCAACTTCCCATTTTTCAAATGCTTGTAGTGCTCTAACGGGTTGTAATAGGAGTTCATCTCGGCATGATGGCTTGCCCACTCTTTGACAAACATCACATGATCTGGCGTATTCTTTTGCATCTTTGAAAAGTGTTTCCCACCACAGTCCTACCTGTAAAACTTTATGTGATGTTGTCTTTCCTCCTACATGTCCTCGTGCAATTCCACTACGGCATTCCCAGAGTATATCTTGCCTTTCATGATCTACGACACATCGTCTGAGGATGTTGTCTAGTCCTAGATTATATAATTTCCCAGTGATCAGCTGATAATCTTCTTCTCTAATGACCATATGGCATTTCTAGGTTGTGGAATATGTTTTGGGACAGGCCCCTGTACTGAGAAAGATTGCTATGTCCTCCAGATATTCCGATATGGCCTTGATCCTGAACAAATTTGCATCTGGGAGCTAGTCATCCACTGCTCCACCACTTTCTCTTGATTCTAGTCTGGATAGATGGTCGGGTCCAACGTTGCATCATCCTAGATTGATGATGACTTCAAAGGAAAATTCCTGAAATAACAGCAACCATCTACAAATTCTTCCTTCCAACACAGGTTTGTTAACTAGGTATTTTAATGTTGAATGATTAGTAAAGAATTTGAAATGAGACCCTAACAGATAATGTCTAAATTTTTGTAAAGCGTAGATCATTACTAAGCCTTCAAGTTATATCATTGTGTAGTTGCGCTCTGCTTGCGACAGCTTCTAACTCACAAAGTATATGGGATGATCCATAGCTCCATCTCCAGGTTGCGTTAAGATAGCTCCTAAGGCAATTCCTGAAGCATCCACATGGACGTGAAATTCCTTCTCCCAGTCTGGGAATATCAGAATCAATGGTGTAATGAGTTTCTCCTTAAGTGTCTCAAATTCTTTGTCACATTTGAGATTCCATTGGAACGTTTCATCCTTTTTCAGGAGGTTTTCCAAATGTGCAGTAATGTTGGCATATCTTCGAATGAACTTGTGATAGTAGCATGTGTGTCCTAGAGTAGAGCGCAACTATTTAATACTCGTAGGTGGCGTCATATTCACAATTTCTGCAACTTTAGTTGGGTCTACCAATACTCCTTCTCGGCAGATCATGTGGCCCAACAAATTTCCATGTGGTATACAGAAGATACATTTCCTGAGGTTTAATGAGATTTGTAACTCTCAGCATCTGTCGAACATTAGCCTTAGTAATGCTACATGGTCCTTAAGCAGACTATATATTGTCCAATCATCCATAAAGACTTCTATGAACTTGTGAATGAACTCTCTAAAGGTTGCTATCACAATCCTAGAGAAAACTGCAAGGGTGTTCTTTAAACCAAATGGCATCACATTGTATGCACAAGATCCCCATTCGGTAATGAAGGTGGTTTTTCTCTGGTCCTCTTCGGCAATCCTAACTTGATGGTATCCTGAGAATCCGTCTTTAAATGAGTATGCTTCCTTCCCCACAACCTATTCTAGAACCTTGTCGGTAAAGGGTGTTGGGAAAGGGTCATGCACACAGGCCGAATTGAGGCTTTTGTAGTCCACACAGACTCTAATATCCTCATTGTCTTTCTTGCTTTGAATGATTATCGGGATAACCCATTCTGCTTCTTCTATTGGAAAAATTAGACCTGCTTCTAGCATCTTATCAATCTCTTTCTTGACTTTCTCTTTTATTCTTGGGTTAAGGTGGTATGGCCTATGTCTGACAGACTTGGATCCTGGTTTTAACTCAATCTTCATTTCTCCCATAACTCCTTTGATTCCCTTTAATTCTGAAAAAGTCTTTGGGAACAAATCTTCGTATTCCCTCAGTAAACTCTGTATTTCCTGATTGATTTGCTCATCCCAATTATCTCCTACCAAATCTATTTTGGGTTGCTTTTCAATCCCTATGTTAAGCTTGTGCAATTTCAAAGGGTGATTGTAGGAACTATCAGTCTGGCTAGGTATGGTGTTTTGGATTTCTCTATTCCCCTCGGTCTCTTTGATCGCTAGGTTTCTCAGTTCTTATAATTCATCTAGGTTTTCTGAAGCTTTGCTAATCTAGTAGCATTCTATAGGATTTTCAATCGAAGGTAAGTGGAGTTCATTCTAAAGTTCTTGTGTGTTCTTGGGACACACTACAAAGTCTGATTTGTTATCACTATTGGTTGTAAAAATAAGTTCTTTAATATTTTGTAGGACTAGTTCAAGCTCAGGGTACTTTCTTGTAAATGAGAAGTCTTTGCAAAATTGAGTTGCTAGTATCTGCCAATCACAGGTTTGTCATCTGGTTTCCTCATGTATAAACCAATCTTTCATGATTGGGCCTAGAGAATGGGGGAATACCTGAACCCATAAGTGAGAGGGATCTCCATGGCCTATCACTGTGTCATGCACTGTTGAATCTATATCCTAGGGTCTAATTTTCCACTGAACAGTTGTGCAACGTGGAGATCCGTCTGCTTCTTTGATTCTAACTGCTCCCTATTCCAAAACCTGTACTTGAGGACTTGCTTCACCTCGTCCCAAGTTCTGAGTGTGGCTTTATGAGTATCCCACCATCTGGTGGGGGTGTTCTGGAAAGCTATATCTAGTACCGAGATTCTTTGATCTTCTCCGACATTTTCTTCCATATTCTACAAAAATTTGTCTAGCTCTGAGGTGCCATCGTATATTGGGTGTTCTCTGACTTCGGTCCCAACCCATCTGGTCATTCTGATAGTTGCGCATCTTCTTGAGAATATTTCATGCAAACCCTGTTGCCAACTATCAAAATCCAGTTCTAAATATTCCTCTACTGATGGTATACGTCGCCAGCTTACTGATCCATCCACAGTGGGGTTTATATAATCGTTCCTTGTCCCATCTATTATAGTGTACAACTGGTTCTATGTACCTGGGTCCTACATATGGATCCAAAGGTTGAACTACATTGATTCCCTCAACTTCAAAAGTCATGGTATCTTTCTTGAAGTCAATTACTGCATAATTGTCGTAGGCCCAATCAATTCCAAGTAGCGCAAGGTAGGGGTCCTTGTCTCCCATGATCTCAATAACTTCAAAGTCAACCATTGTTTTTACTCCTGCTTCATCGATTTCCACATTCTCCAATATTCCTATGGGAAAGATACAATATTGGTTTTTCATTCTTAACTGAATTGGGGAATATGCCAGTCTCGATTTGCCAAACGCTTCCCAGGTATTCTTGGGCAGAATTTTCACATCTAACCCTAGGTCCAACATGACTTCTTTAATTTCGAAGTCATCTAACTAGGATATCAGTCGGAATTATTTTTCGGTTCTTACTTTTCTTTGTTGGACTCTCTGAGTACTCTTCTCAGGAAGGTTAACCTGAATCCTTGCTTCTGAGGTTTCTTCATTCCCTAGGACTAGGTACAGCGCATTGCGCAACTTCTCTATCAGTTAACCATTCCCCGGAATGTCAAAGAATAATTGAAACCAGAGGTCAACTACGTTTTGAGGTTGCTCAATTTGTCTTGGTATGCCTACAAGGTTTCTAGGTGCATGGGGTGAAGCAGAGACCTGTGCCACCTTAGGGTATACAACCGGCGGAGGGGGATTCCCTTGCATTTCATGATTAGGAATATTCTAGAATACTTATATGGCATATTTAATGAACATTTTTTTCTGTAGGGGGTCATACCTATCTTCTTTAGGTACTGTTTTTTGAATCTGAGGTAGAGTATCAACATCAACTCCTGTCTTCACTCCTCCTCGAATGAAAATGTTAAGCTTTGGCAATTTCCCCTTAGAAATCCTCTTGATCTCTGAACTGATAAGGTTAGTTCCTCTTTGTCGTGCTCTATCCTCCCACTTTGTGATTAGCTCTGGGAAGTCTTTGGTTGTGTGTCTGTTGGATCTACAATGAGAGCACCATGGTCGTCTTGGATGAGGGAAATCTCTAGCCAAGTGACCTTGTTCATCACAGTTGTAACATCTACTTCATCCTCTTCCCCCAGTTCTCCCTCCTCTGAAGTCTCCTCCAGCTCCACCTCCTCAACCTCTTCTTGGTCCCTACGGGTTTTCATTCACCCTGAATGTTGTTCAGTCTAGCCTATCCACAAGAGAGTCCAACACACTACATTGGTTGGTAGTATGTGTGGTGGATGTGCATAACTCGCAGTGTACTGTGTTTGGTACTGTCGAATATTTTTGCAAGATGGGGCACTATCTTAGTCCATGCCCATGGGTTCGGAAAATCTCACAATATTCCATTGTTGGTGCTTCTTGGCCTCCTGGGAAAGCGTGATATGGGGTGGGATGATGGAATGGTGGGTTCACCAATACTTACACAACTCCTCCCATGGGTTCTGCTAGGGGCACCATCGAATTCTGAGGAGGTCCTAGTCCCCTCAGTCATGGACATTCAGTCGCCAAATGAACTTCCCTATAGCATCATGTGCACCAAACCTGTGGTCATCCTGGTCTAGGTATCGTCAGCTCCTAAATATTTTTTGTAAGTGTTGATATAGGCCCTTGTAGTTGCACCAGATTTGCATCTACCGGGGGTCTGGTTACTCTCAGGTTCCAAGGGTATCTTGCCATGGCTTCAATCTTCATTGATTGTTCCAAGGCATCTATCAATGTGGCTATCCGTTATTGTGTTAGTGGATTCCGATTCAAAGGCAGCAACCCCTGAATGTACCATTCCCTTTGATGTTATTCATGGATTGGATGTGCCAAACTTCCTATGGCATCTTTAAACTTCTGGTTGTACTCCCAGGCCGATTCACCTTCCCTCTGTTGGATCTCACGCAACTCAGACAGAGCCTGTTGTTCTGACTGAGGCAGATTGAACTCTGCTATGAACCTTGTTCATACTTGGTCTAGTGTGAATGCTTGACCTTGCGTCCCTGGCACTCCTGGTTCGATGATCTTTATGTACCACTTGAGAGCACGACCTCTCAAGGTAGTCTGGAACTCAACCATCTTATTTGCTTCCGGAGTCCCTCTGGATCTCCAGATTGCTTCACACAAAAACCAGTGTTGTTCAACGTCTTCATCTCCCTTACCCCAAAATTATGGGTATCTAGCGATCAAACCTCCCGTATGGCTGGCCATTGTTGATCTTGTTGTTCGTATCAATATGAAACCTAATGGTCCTAATTGCGATCTACCAAGGGATCCCAATATCCTCCCTGTACTCGCACTTACTGGTTGTGACTGGTTAACTAATTGTATTAGAACAGAACTTGCACGAGAAGGTAGTGTCAAACTTACTACTTGTGTAGAAGGCACTTGGGGTATGGGTGATTCGGGGCTGGAGCCACTGGCTTCGGGGTAGTTTTCTTTGATCTGGGGAGTCTCATTAGCTACCATTGGAACGATCTCTTCGGTCGGATTTCTAATTTATCCTATCATCGGGGTTGAATCTTCTCTTTCTCCTCCAAGATTCATGTCGGCTTCCTTCTCTCCCACCTACACACTTTCTCCTTCTCGTACTGCTTCCTCGGGACTTCTTTCTCTCTTTGCTTCTCTCTCATTCAATCTTTGACTAGCCAGTCATTCCTATTTTTTCATCCTCTGTAGTTCCTCCATTTGGCTTTCCTCTATTTTTCCTAATCCTCCTTCTCTCCTCAGCTTTTCAGACTGTCTTGCGGCTATCTTGATCTTACCGCACCACTATTTTTCAACTATGGTGACTCTCTTCAAGGCTCGCTCATCTCTCAAATCTATTTCTTGTTGTTTCCCCCCCATTTTTCAAAGAACCCTTCCCCTTTCTCATGCCATGACTTTCACCCTGTCTCGCCCTACCCCAAGCGACAGTGTTTACGTTGCCATATCGGTTGGGGATATAATCAACATACCTTCCTCCACCAAGAAAGCCTTAATCCACAGGGGGATCTCTCTTAACAGTCTTCCCCTTGTTCCCTTCTTTAAAATTTCCTCTACCCACGAGAAAGACTGGTGGTTCTCAGCTGCAAATTCGATTATGTATCCTTCTATCGTGATGCTAACCCAGAAATCCACAGCTCGTGTGACTGGGCAATACAGCCTGTGGAGTGCTGCTAAATTGTCAGTATCCCATGCGCAGATCTTCTTGACCCATCCCTGGAGCTCTAGAGCTTCTTGGAGTCTCTTGATCCAATGAAAAAATTCTTCCAGGAATTTAACCCAGAAAATCTCATACTGGTCGTTTGATCTTTCCGAGTAAAATATTGCTTCCCTAATAGTTCCCACTGATTTTCTTCCTAGTTCCACCACTTTCCATATGAAGGCATCATAGTTTCTTTCCCACCATTGATCAATGCCATATCTATGGATCGGTGGTAGCATTCTTCCTACAGGTTCCCTTTTTACACGAGTCCCAGCATCGAAACCATTTTGTTGGCGCAAATTTGATCAGACCATGGTCCTTCTCAGGTTACCAACAAAAGGTACCATGTAGTCTAGAGCGTTGGCATTTTCATCTCCTTCGAAGAGAAGAATTCTCACATGAAGCACTGTTGAGAAAGATAGATAGGGAAGGGTAGGGAAAATACTAAAGAGGATCCATAGATCATTTGGAACTCATTCGTGTTCTTGCGCAAGAGACAACATCAGATCTGAAACATCTAACCGTAAGAATTGAACCTACTTACATTATGAGCAGTAATTTAAACATAGAACCATCAAAAAGAACTCATAAACCATAAATTAACAATGTAATGCATAAGTTAAACATACAAAGACACATCATATTTTGAAAATTTGGTTCTCCTTCATCATATTATCTCTGAGATCTTCCTTTCATTACAGACTCAGAATTACATAGAAATATTCAGTACAGACTCTTGGTGATCTGGATTTTATGAGAAGAATGAAATGAATACAAATTATTAACATATTCTTAACACAAAATAACAGAGATACAATAAAATTGGTTTTCTATTCAATAATGAAATAAGCTAATACTGTAAAATGCAGCGAAAACAAGCTAGTTGGAATGGTGGCGGCTTATCTCTGAGAAGAGATGTGACGGTTGCGCTCATTCACAAGAAGATGATTACAATGAGGCTCTGAAGGCCTTTTACAATAAACAAGAATTCCAAAAAACCCTAGACATCCAAAAACCTAACCCTAGGAGATGAAGCTCAAAAGTCATGTGGGCCCCACTTGGGTAAGTTAGTACATTAACTTCTTGGGGTCGTAACTTTTGCATACAATCTGTGTTTTAGGCGTATGATAGACGGTTGGAAAGGTATCATCGAGGAGATTCATTTTTGGGCCTCAATCATGCCTGTTATCCCCGTTTTCTAGGGATAACTAGGAGATCATGTCTCGAGGCCCACAGGTCCTAGACATGGAGTACCGAGAGCAGGATTGACCTGAGCATGGCCCTGGAGGGCCCATCCTTCTTCTTCTTCACCAGACTTGTCCTGTTAGTAGCAGCAGCTTCCATCACCATTGGCTTGGACTTTCATCAGAGAAAACTCTTACTCCATGAGGTAATTGGTCCGAGGTATCATGGTATGTGTCATGTTTGATCATTATAACTTTCTTATATATGGATCAGGTTCCTTACATTTCTGATAAGCTTGGATCTTACACTAGTCCACTTGACCATTGTTGGGTGGATTAACGGGGTGCCCTAGAAAGCTTGTATTTATGGGTTTTGGTTATCCACCAAGGGGGATTTGCAGAGCCATCGTCCGCTCCCACCATTATATCACTTTACATCTTATCTCCCATACATCCATCCCATTCCCCTAGTCCATCCATTAGGATGACCTTTGAGGGTTACACTTTGTCCTGTGGGAAGAAGGGGCTAAAGGCCCAGGGGGTAAAAGCAGCTAGTAAAAGATAAAATCCATAGGAAATAAAACCTAGAGA
>SNQJ01S0066184.1:27689-40262 GCA_010110895.2 Picea sitchensis
AAAAAAAACAACACCTAACCAAGAGGATGGGAGGTCTCATCACGAGCCGACCCATTATGTTCATAGGTATCTAGCAGTATGACATTGCCATTATCTGGTCACCACGCCAGGGAAATGACCTTTGGTTGCATGGCCAATGGAAAGGGGGTCTCATCACGAGCCAGCCTTAACATTTCTTCGAAAATACCAGTGGGTAACACTGTCAGCTTTGGTCACCACGCTAAGGTAGTGTCCTCTGGTCAGACCTTGAAGTAAAAAGAAAGGAAAAGCAATAAATAAAAAAATAAAGGCAATAAAGGGGCTTGGAAAAAGTGCATCCATTACGGGTACAGCTCACCTCCTACAAAGGCACCCACAGACAACACCTACGCCTGGTCTTACTATGACTGGACATCCCTAAACCAGATCACTTCATGTACATGGATTGAATGATCTTCTATGGAAACTTTCCTTTTCCTGTGGATGCTGGCCCAATAGGTTATTCCATTTATTTCTTCAACATAGTAGATCAGTGTAATGTCTTTGAGCTCTTAGATGATATACTAGGGATTTTATGCATGTATTTGATAAATTTAATGATGAAATATGATTGACATTGCTGTGATACCGAGGACTGATGAGCCCATGGAGGGCATAGTTTTTGATGTGCAGGACCATACCCGATGGATAGGTTCCAGTGGACCGGTACACATGGGGATATGATTAGCTCGGACCTCCATGGGGCTGAAGAGCCCATCAGATGGTTGCTGGGATGGCAGAGATAGGACAACACTATGATGAGCCATTGCATGAGAAGAAAGAATGATGTTCCACCAGGACACTTTGGCAGAGCCCGGCCTAGGGGGAATCACCCACTATAGATGGAACGTTTGCCTTTGATAGACAGGACGTCACCTGAGAGAGCTGGACATTGTCTAGAGCGTGTGGCAGTGTGCTGAGGTCATTTGGCACGTGTGGCAGCTAGGAGGAGCCCTAGAAGGGCCAACGTTTGGTTTCTGGATGTTGTATTTTCCCAAAAAGGGCCAACGTCTCCCTCAAAAGGGCTTGACGTCCCTCTTTTTGCTCATATTATGACATTTTTCTAGCACTTAATGTAAAAACAGTGTAAATCTTATTGTCATCCTTGTCGATTGTTTTAATGACCTTAATTTTAATTCAAAGGTCATGGATTGGTATAAATAGAGGACGTTTCTCCTCATTTTAAACATAACACAACTCACTCTCTTGTGAGAGATTATGTTTTATCATTTGTCTTGGTATTTTTGGTCTTGGAAGTGAGGCGCAACTCTTGTTGGAGGATTCTTCTTGGCATTTATGGTGTTTATCTCATGGAAGGTTTACAACTAGGGTTTGATTAAGCATTCTTCATAATTTGTAAGTGAATTTTTCATGCAAAACTTCTTAAATGAATGGTTGTAGGTTTAATTTCTTACATTTTCTATATTATTGCTATTATATTGCTAAATCTTGAAACCCTAGGTAGCAAGCACACTAGTAGGTCATTGCTATATGTCCCCATGCTTGAGAAACTTGTCTTAGCCATTGATAAAGGAAGATATAGCGTAGTCATTGCTACACTTATCTCTCTTTTTCTGAGTTAGCATTAAAGTATAAGTTGAATAGAGGAGACGTCCTAGGCCTAGTTAATTCTACACCTAGGGTTTTAACCTTCTAGGGTTTGAAAGGCCTTGTCCCCATGCAACACTTTTCTCCCTTAGATTTGTACTTTGAAGCTAGCTGTTTTGCCAAGAGTATTTAGAGAAAGAGGAAGGAGCATGAGGACTTGCTTAAGCAACACCGGAATGAGCCTTCTTCCCTTAGGGTTATGATTCTAGGGCCCTGCCATTGCAGCACCATAGAACCTAACCTTCTAGTCTTTAAATTTTGATCCTCCTGAGATTTTGCCCTTACTTTTGACTCCATATTACCCTAAGGCACTGGTATTCTTTCCAACGTTGAGCTTGTTGTGCTAATTCATCTTTCAAACTTTCAAATTTTGAAACCCTAACTAACCCTAACGCACTAACTAGGGCTGATGTCATACCTAATGCAGCAAGCCCTCTAACTCTACAATAAATGATGATGTCATGCCTTATTTGAACTATTGTTGATAGAAAACACTATTGGCTTGGTCATCTTGTGATAGACATTGATTAATTGGTAATTTTCATTGGCTAATTAACAAAACGTTGACCTTATTTGTCTATTATATTGCTTAATCATACTAACCCTAAAGGAATCTGACGTCATCCCTATGATATTGACGCAATAGTCTATTGTATATGAGCAATCAATAACATTTAATGCATTGATTTAATTCAAGGATTGATCCTTTTCATTAGATGTTATATTATTCTAGTGTTTATGTACAAGTAACATTATATTGCTATTGTCATTATTGCAAACATTGACTTCGTCAATATTCACTGTGGTATATGCTCACATACATCAAATTTTGATAGTCATTGATTTGTGAAGTATTAACCATTATTGCATGTACTAGTTTCATTGTTGTGTTGTCTCGCAAGCAAGTGCCTTTTCTGTGGTTATTCTTTACTTGACTATCTTCTGGGCAGTAATCTGTGAAGGGGAAACTAGCCTTAATCCTTTGAGCCTTTTCCTTTCGAACCCCAGATTTCCAGGGACGTCTCCCTTGGGCTTAGCCACCCTAAATAGAAAGGACCTCCCCATTGTGGTGACATTGGGTGGGGTAGGTCCCTGTTACACCAGTTTGACCCTTATCCTCTAGTCTATGACCTAAAATACAAACTGCGTGATAACAATGCCATACTATCATTGAGAAGCTTGATCTTGAAAAACCTTCATTTAGGCCCTCAAAATGGCCCCGGAAGTGAAAACTGCTAAAAATAGTAAATTGCCAAAATTGCCAGAAAATTGTTTTGAGCCAGTTGGAAAAGGTGGGTGGCCACCGATATCCATATGAATCAATCCTCCCTCCTTATGAATCAATGGTCTCCATTGCGTTGAGTTCCCTCATCAGATGAGGAAATTTCTTCTGAATTTGGCCCCGGGTGAGCCACTTGCCTTGGTGAAGGAGTTTCCCTGCTTTGACAACTCGATAAAGCTGGATCCTTTGTTGTCAAGTTCCCTTCATCTGTGTGTCCACAATCTGATCATTGGATGCCTGTTGGATGCAGTCGAGGTTGAGATTTTTTGGTGTCAATTGTTCTGCTACATCTGAGGTGTCCAATAATGGTGGGAAATAAGGGGGAAGGAGATCCACGTTGAACACTGGGTGCAGGCCAAGGAAAGGAGGAATGTTGAGCTCAAAATCATTATCCCCCACGGCCTTGGTGATGGTGTACGGCCCATAACTGAGTGGACGAAGCTTTTGATGGGGTCTTGTAAGGCGTTCTTTCTGCAAGTGCAACCAAACTTTGTCTCCCACCTGAAACTTATGTGGCACGCGATGTTGATCATGGCGTTGTTTGTACTTGTCATTGGACTTTTGAAGGATATCCTGAACCTGTTGGCGGATGTGTTGGATCTGCTCAATGAACCGGGTGGCCTTGTCAACTTCATTTGGAATGGAAGATGAGTTGATCGAGGTGACCGCAAGGGGAAGTGCAACATCTATGGGACCCAATGGTTGGAATCCCAACCCCGCCTAAAAGGGGTTGTGGTTGGTTGAGCTATGCAGGGCTCGGTTGTAGCTATATTGGACATAGGGGAGGCTCTCATACCATGTGTGAGGGTGCTTTGAATTATACATGTCAAGGATATGCACAACCATTCGATTTACGACCTCAGTTTGGCCATCTGTCTGGGGGTGGAAGGTCATGGATTTGGTTAGCTTGGTGTCCAACAGTGACCAGAGGCTAGACCAGAATGTGCTGAGAAATCGATTGTCCCTATCTGGGACAATGGTTTGTGGGAGTCTAAAATGTACCCACACCTGTTCAAAGAATATCTTAGCAGTGGCCTTTGATGTGATGCTCTTCTTCCAGGAAACCAGAATCGCCATCTTAGAAAAGCGATCAATAACCACAAAAACACAATCATTTCCCTGCTTGGTGGACGGGAGACCCGACATGTAGTCCATGCAGCCCACGTATGTATGCACCCTATCTATTATGCAACCCACGTATGTACGTGCCCTATCTGCTATGTAGCCTGCGTATGCCTTCTGAAACTAGGGTTTCCTTTCACTTGAAAACTTCTAACCCTCTGTAACTTCTTTCACATAGATTTGTAACATGTCACTGTATCTAGACTGTAACTGTACGTTGTGCATGCATCCTCATACATAACCTATATTCAAGGAAAGTATGTCTCTCTCTAGTCATGTGCCATATAGGTATGTGTAATCATGAACAAGTGTAATGTCCCTCACATGATCTTAGTCATCAACCCTTTTTTGATATTCAACTTCTCAATACATCAATAAATACAAGATCTCAACCATGTACCATAAAAACTCTTAGCCATATGCCAAGAAATACAAGATGTGCCTCAACAAGAATTATCAATGATAAATATACCAACACTATGTTTCTGTAGATCTGACTTATACAAAATATCCCATGTAGCCACTAGTCTCTCTAGGGAGAATCCTCAAAACTCCATTTCCATTGCTCATGCATACATCAAAATCCAACTATTCATAGAAATAAGACATACCTTTTGAACCAATGGATTGATTTGATGTATCTGAGCACTCTAGACCTTCCTGGGAGCTTGATCTCAGAATCTAGAACCTCTGCACCTTCATCTTCTCAAGTTTCATGGCTTTATCAACATGTACTTTCCCTATACACAGTTAGCCCACATACGTACTCACCCTATACATAGTCAGCCCACGTACGTACTCACCCTATACACAGTCAGCCCGCGTACGTATGCACCCTATACATAGACAGCTCGCGTACGCCTTAGAAAATAGGGTTTTCTATGAATCCGAGAATTTCGCCGTCAACCCTTCGTGCTACCTCATATGTTCGCCACTTCAGATGTATCCACAAGTATTTACAAGAACCTTTACACAAGAAAATAGATATACAATATGTACAAGTGTGTTTTTATGAGTGAGATTTGTCTCTTATTTATATCTTCATGTAGCCTTACACTTTCCTTATTTTAGGGCTTCTTCATTTAAAATAATTTCTTTTTGCAAAGAATTTTGACTCTTGGGGGCTTCTATAAGACTCATGAGGGTTCTCCAATTTCATATGGTCATAACTCTCTAACCGTGAGGAGCTATGTGACGTTACACATACCACCAGAAATGGCATGACAAGCACTATCCATCTAGGATATTTTCACTCACAAATTCATTGTCATTCATCTCATTATTCCTCAAATAAGCATGGATTCTCTCACTCCGCAAAGTGTCTTCCTATGAGGGCTTTCACCATAAGGGGACCACTTTGGAGTTCATCCATTTTTACTTCTTATCAACCATGACAAGACAATAATGAGTCATCTTTACATCAAACAATCTTCGGTCCATTACCCAAACCTTGTGCCACGGGGATTTCTTCAAGGGTTGACATTAATGACAAGTAACCTTAATCAACATTTCCAACATCGTTTTGGTCTCCAAGAAATTTTTGTCGATTATTGGGATCTTAATGAGGCTTGTCCCAATGACAACTACCATATACCCTATATCGATCAAATTATCGATAATTGCGCCGGAACCGTCATTTTCTCTTTTATGGATGGATTTTTTGGATATAACCATATCGACATTTTACCAGTTGATCAACACAAAACAACCTTCATCTGCCCATGGGGGACTTTCGCTTATCGAAAATTACCTTTTGGCCTTAAAAATGTTGGAGCGACTTTTGAGTGGGCTATGTCGTATGTGTTCCACGACATCAAACATATTGTTGAACCTTATCTCGATGACTTACCATCTCACTCAACTCATCGACATGACCATATTGGTCACCTACGAGCAATTTTTCTTCGATGCAGGTTTTACAACATACATTTGAACCCCCATAAATGCATTTTTGCTATCGAACCAGAGAGACTCCTTGGATTCGTAGTCTCCAAATATGGGATTAGGGTGGATCCCTTAAAAGTTAAAGCCATTCTCGCTTTACCCCCTCCCAACAATCTTACCCAACTGCAAAGTTTGCAAGGGAAGGAAAAATTTCTCCATCGTTTGATCTGCAATTACACCAAAATCACTAAGGGATTCATGAGATTTCTACAGAAAGATGCCCCTTTCATTTGGGATGCAACTGCTCGGTGCTCTTTTGATGCTCTTAAGAATGCTTTAACGAATACGCCACTTTTGCATCCACCAAATTATGCGAAAGATTACATCCTTTATTTGGTTGCCTCTACTTACACTATTGATATGGTGTTAGTACAAGGGGATGATGACGGCGCCGAACATGTGATCTACTATTTCAGTAAGAGTCTATTAGGTCCCGAACTCTGATATTCACATGTCAAAAAGTTGGCTTTAGCAGTAGTTATTGTCGTCCAAAGATTTCACCATTATATGATGTTACGCACTACCACGATCATTCCAGACTCGAACCCCATGTACCACATATTGACTCATTAAGTACTTGGGGAAAAATATTTGAAATGGATCATCATTCTCCACTAATTCGATCTCGAGTTTGCCAAATCCAAGGCTAAGAAATAGTTGGTTTTTGCGGAATTAATTTGTGATCTTCCTCATACTAATGTGGATACTGAGCCCAGTGATTCCCTTCCTGATGAATCCATGTTCCTCATTAGTACGTCTGATCCATGGTATGGAGATATTCTTCTCTATCTCCAAACCCAACGCTTCCAGCCTAACATTTCACGTGATGAACGACGTTGTGTTCGACACCATTCAAAGTGATACCTTATCATTGGCGACACCTTATACAGTCGTGGCATTGATATTGTCCTACGATGTTGCTTAACCCATGAAGAGGCCGAACAAGTTTTAAATGAATGTCATCTTGGAGCATGTAGCTGTCATCTTTCTAGGATGGCTACAGCCCAAAAAAATTTACGTGTCAGTTATTTTTGGTCTTCCATTTTGAAAGATTGCATTGAGGTCGTTAAAAAATGCCCACCCTGTCAGATAATTCAGAAGAAATCATGTACCCACCCAGCTCCACTTCATCCAATTTCCATCGTTGGGCCCTTTCACAAAATGGGGCATCGATTTTGTGCAATATAAGCCTACCTCGGTCGAGGAGCATGGTTATATTATCGTTGTCATCGATTATTTCACTAAATGGGCTGAGGCTATGCCTACATTCTTTAACGATGTCCGAACTACAACACTTTTTGTGTTCAACCACATCATCGCTCGATTTGGTGTCCCACAAGCTATTGTAACTTAACATGGATCCCAAGGAGCCTAAGCACCTAAACTAAGGGTTGAAATGCAATAAAAAACCATGAAAATGAATGAGAAAGAGAAGAGGACCAACCTGATCCAGACGGTTTCGAAAAAGATCGACCACAACTCTCACAATCAATGCCTAAAAAATGCTCCAAAAGAGGAAAAAACTCAAAGAGGAAAATAGAATAGTAAAACAAAGGTAAAAATGATTTCTTGCCCTAATTCGATATTTGATGTGGTCAAATTTGGTCATTTTTCCTCCTTATAATTTTTTTTTTTGGGTTTTTTGTTGTTTTTTGTGAAGCCACTAATATCTTTTGCCCAGGCAACTTGATTATTCAAGAATTCAAACAGAGATTCTTCGATGACCTTGTAACGCCAACGAGCTTAGTCTTTGTTCTTTATCGTGCTCATAAATACATGAGAATGCAACCAAGTATACTTTTATCACTTTTTTGGACTCGTAAAGGTTATACGAAAAAGGAACCCCCTAGATTTTCTTTTAAGCTCTTTTCATACTCTCTAAACAAGATTGTCGAGTGATCTTGTTTCCTTTCACACTCGTTAAAAGGTTCGAAAGGGCGTCTTCTGAGTAATAGTTTATCTCTTTTTCGGACCTCAAAGACTAAAAATACGGAAAAGGACAACCATGGAGTCGCTTTTAAGTTATTTTGAGATTCTCTAAACATGAAAAACCATCGATTTTTCCTTCCCCGGACTCGCTAAACTACACATTGAAGGGCCCATCTAGGGACGAACCCTTACTTCTTCCAGTTCGTTAAATAAAGGAAGAGGAACTTACCGAAGGTGAGTTATATCAAGCATGCGTTATCCTCCTCGAGCTCGTTAAATTAAAAAGAGGTACTCATCTATCTGGATGGGGGGGGGATTGAAGGAAGTGGGTCAAGCTTCTTGAAAACTTTTGTAAGTAACTATTTTAGTCTCCCTTGAACACGACACTTGTTTTAACCTCCACACTGAACACTTGGATAATCTGCTAAAAACTTTGCATTGAACCAATCCTATGAGTCTTTCCACTCCTTTGACCCATCCAAAGAATGCATCAGCACTCACTGGATTATGTGTTGGTCCACTATGAGTTTATGCTGCCAAGTTTCACATCATGCCTCGGTGTTCAAGGGAAGTATTCGCCTCAACAGTCAACCATCCACACAGTTACCAGTTTTCATACTCATGTCAGTCTGTGTTCATTTTTTATATCTTATTACCTTCTTGAGACAAGTTTCATCTCGATTGGTGGGGGATACATCAATGCCCTCCTTCGACGAGTCTTTTCCTGTCAACTTCAACAAATTATCCGGAAAATAGACTTAGGAACACATCGGTACCTTGGGACATACAGGCCTCCTCATATTCGGAAGTGGGTATTCATCAATGACCCCTAACCGACTGATTCCACAAATGTTCGACTTCAACTCATTTTTCATATTAGTTCGACTGTACTTTAAAAGTACCTCGAAAATCATCGACATCAATGATGATTTTTCTCACACTAGTTAACAGTATACCTCAATGACCGATAATCAAATGGTTTCTACCATGTTCAACATCAAATCATCTATTCACATGGCTATATATGTACCACATCGGGACTAGGACGAAGACCTTGGGTTGAGCGTTCATCGTGTTATCTTCTTTACCCAAGCTGCGAAGGAGATCATTTGAGCATGCTGATATATATATATCTATATATATATATATATATATATATATATATATATTGTCACATAGATCCACATTGTATTGGTCAATGGCTATGTTTTATCATCTCGTAGCTCCACGGTGTATTTTTCGTGGCTACGGTCAGTTCATGTCATGGAGATATGGATCCACATTGTATCTCTTGTGGCCATGTCCTTAGTCAATATTTTTCATGGATCCGTAGTGTATTGGTCGGCGGTCGTGTTTTGAGTCATCTTGTATTCCGAGCATAGATATGCATGCCTCGGAAATGGAACTCATATTAATATTGTTTGATGGTTGTCTATAGCTTCTACCAGGTTCCTCGACTCCATACCCTTGCTTCGAAGAATCTACAAAGTGTTTTCGCCAGCAACTCTCATCTTCTGACTTCACACTTTGGGGGGGAATTTGTTACACATCAAAATTCGTCACTTCGACAATGTCACATTCTCATTGTCGTAAGTGTCATGAGTGTCACACTTTTTCCGCAAGTGTCGTAAGTGTTGCATTCTCTTTCTGTAAGTGTTGTATCATGAACAACACCATGAAAACACTTGATACAACCCCTAAAACATGTTAGAATAAGAAGCCCCATCATCTGACAGTCGGAACAAGTGTTTTTCTATGGGAATTACTCATCTTGGTAACTTTTAGGAATATCGGCACTCCCCTGCTCATATACATAGAGCGCTAACGCTCTTTGACCATCTCACAGGGAACATTGTAGCGCTCTATTACCCATTCTAAAGGAGCGTCGAGTTGGTTGAGAAAATCTTGGAAGAAATCCCTTTTTCTTCTAAAGACAGCTATAGATGGATCAAGTTGGTTTGGCTCGAATATAACTCTTGGGAAACATCTAAGGGAGATATCACAACTAATGGAGCCATATCCTCAACCAATTCCAAATACACCCAAGGTGGTTAAGCCTCTCAAAGCCTATAAATGGAGGCATTCTCATGGTGAACAGAGACGAAAAATCAGCAAAGCATTGTTATTTTGATTGTGGATCTTTCAAGCAAGGGTTGTACGAGGAGGACTTGGAGAGGTTGTTGCAACATCATATTAATATTGTAAGTTTCTTTTTGAAGTTCTCATTAATATATTTGGCCTATTTCCTTCTAGTATGTGTTTACATGTACTTGTCTATGCTTGTCTAAATCTTCATAGATCGATTGATTTTGTCTAATCCATTAGAGTAGGAGATAGTCGTTTGTGTCTTGTTGTCCATTGCAGGTATTGTTTGGAACTCATGGATTGAAGCAGCTCAGACAAACTTTGAAAGTGAGGTACATCATATTCTCCCACCTTCTCTCTTTTTCAATGGATAAAATGAATCGATAGGAATGGTAGTGTCCAAAGGTAGTTTTCTATCTTGGTAGAGGGGTCTGTACTCTAAGGGAAAGTTCACCTATCCGTAGGGGAATATTTTTGTAACAAGATGGTAGGAGGAGAACCCTTCCAGGTGTGCTATTACATGTTTAGCAATGAATCTAATATATGTAAGAAAAATTGGTGATGCAGGTGTGCTTGTTGGCTCGAGGGGTGGTTTCAGACCTAGGGTTCAATAGGATTTACCAACAAAACCCCATAGGAGACAATATATTCAATATTCAAGAACCGAAGAAGGTATCACCTATGACGCCATGAGAATCACATAGACCATAAGTCTTGTGCAGGATGTGAAGGAATGAAACAAACAGGAAACCTTCACCAACTAGTCATTCGTTCATTATAACTACCATAAGACAATTGTGTAGCATAATATAAAAATACACATTAGCCATACCATAACTCATCAAATGCGGAGATAAATGTTCTTCAGATTCCATTCATTAAGCTCAAAGGCATTCAAATACATTCTCATACACATAGGCCAAAGCCTTCTCAAGATGCATCAACAATCAATAAAAACCAGAGACACGTCATGCGATAAGATATCCTTTCTCTCATTCACACATCCTATATTTGAACATAAAAACTGATACAAAACTTAAACTAAAGCCCTAACTCAATTACAACTTACTCATCCTCCTACTATTATATTCCCCTAGTGAACAAAAACCCAACTCTTACATATATGCATGCATCCCCCCATGTCTTCCATCGAGCATGGAAATCATAACTAACTTGCCAACTCATCCACAACCTCGACCATGACTAGTCAGGCTGTTACAAAATAGTTACAATGATTACGACAGTTTTGTCAGGCTAATTGTTAAGTGCAGACACAAATCAATCCCCCTAGCTTCACTATGAAACTAGAACAAAACAAGACAGTACACTACTCTTTCCTTAGATTTCAATT
The DNA here is from genome assembly GCA_010110895.2 of Picea sitchensis. Taxonomy (NCBI): domain Eukaryota; kingdom Viridiplantae; phylum Streptophyta; class Pinopsida; order Pinales; family Pinaceae; genus Picea; species Picea sitchensis. Next base: position 39,029 of record SNQJ01S0066184.1, read on the forward strand.
ATCAAATGAGAAATGGATCTAGAACATACCTTCTAAATATCGAAGATCTGACTTCGCCAATGGAATCCAAGATCTGTCACGAGGCTTATGGAGAAATATCTGTAAAGAAACATAAACCAACGAATACAAAAATAACAGAGTCTTTGATATGAAACTATGTACGTGATCAAGGAATCATACAATATGAACAAATAACATTCATATAGGAAAGAAAAGTATATTTGTATTAAAGAATGTGGAAGAAAGATACAACCAGATGCCTTAATGTTGTCAGGTTCCTTCCAATAGTTCCTTTCTTCCCACACACTTCTTGCTCCAAGGATTATGAGACCATGGATCTAATAGCTACTCGTAATCTATCTTGACAAAGCAAAGATCAAAGCCAATATACAAGCTCCAAAGAATTCAAGCTACAAAACTCAATAACAAGCCAATCTAACTTTCTCCATGAGAGCTCCTCTCCTTTTATAAGTTGAAGAGGATAAGGTGAGGAGGTTAGGATGATCTCACTAAATCATGAAAGCGAGTAAGATCCAAACCGTTCAGAGGCCACCTCACCATAGAATCTTCTCCTTCTAGAAGCATCGAGAAGACGCTCGTTTTTCCCACGTACAAGAATTTTCACACCCTAGCTATAGTGCAACCTGCAGAAACTTCAAACCATAGCTATAGAGCAAGGTGCGGAAATTAGGCATTTCCGCACCCTGTGTATAGTGCAACCTGCGAAAATCCTCCTTAATAGGGTTTTTACAAAGGAAAATACAACTTCTTCTCTCAGGGAAAGTTCTTATCCCTTCTTTCTTCAGGAAACCAGGCCACTGATCCTTCTAAATACAAAGGATAGGTTTACATCACTAACAGTCATGGGGATGATGAAAATAATGTGTAACAGAGATCCCCCCAAAGTATGAAGTTAGAACAAAGTGATAGCTGAAATACTTTGTCACGTGTGTGTAGGGAACAAGGAACAGTCGATCGGAAACCTGCCAACAAACAAAGAAATACAATACAATAATATATCATCACTGAGGTGGGAATTCCCATACTCATAATACCAATGACTCAAAGCATAAATACTGACATGCAAAGATCCATGCCAAGTAAGACAGGTCATGGCCACCAAACATACACTGTGGATCCATGCCAATATGACTCAAATATGAACATAGCCACCAAAAATACACTGTGGATCTATGTGTTAAAGACTCAAATTTGAACATAGCCACGAGACATA
>SNQJ01S0066185.1:9132-46800 GCA_010110895.2 Picea sitchensis
CTTGGGGTATCAATAACCCAATCAGTAGGGAAAGATAGGTTTTCCCATTTTATGGTACAGTGTTCCATTTTTTGATTCAGTGGATCTGTTATGACCAAAGTACTTGACTGAGAGTCTTTGCTAGGGGTATGTAAGACAACAGGGAATAGAGTGTTGGTATGTCTAAAACATCCTCTAGCCTGGATGGATATGTTTGTCCTAGTAGGACACATATCAAATCCAGTCGTTCTAATCTGTAATTTTAATATGTTTGCAATGTTTTCGTCAAAGGTATAAACAGAAAAATTAGGATAACAATCAAAATATACAGGCCCGTTTGAAAGAGGGGAAACTATCCCTCCTATCATAGAATTAGTAAACTTATTATGGGTTAAATATCTGACTGTACATAACACATAGGAGTCTATTCCCCTATGGACAAGTGGACTGATTCCAATTCTGATGCATCCAAAGTGAAGGTAATTTGTTCCATGCTTTTTAGCTTCCTTTTGGACTTCTTTTGCATTTATGAGGGATATTGTTTGACTGACATCACTATTTTGTTGTATCCTACTTACAGATTCTTTCACAATGACTCTGGTCACAGCTTTGAGATGGAACATGTTTAGGTATTGATATACTCTGCTAGGAGAGATTGGAGGTAATTTCCATGCAGCTTGTGGATTTAACTTGACTTCTTCTATGCTTGCATGATTTATACTTTGAGTTCTATTGAAAGCAAACATTGACTCAAGAATATTTACAGGGTCAGATCCAGAGGTACTCGTTTCTTCAACATTTCTTACTTCTCTAAAAGATACTGACCTGGAATCCATAATAGTAGATATTACTATTTCTGCATAGAAAAGCAGGGCGTTTAATCTTCAATTCTCCTAAAAGAATGTCAGATAGGCTCCTCGCCGACTGCTCAGGCAGAAACTAGCAAATCTTTCAGGAGGTCGCAGTAGTGGAAACTGTGCCTTTAAACAGCCCGAGACTACTGATACGGCCTCAAAAGTGTCGCAAGAGTGGAAACTGTGCCTTTAAATAGCTCGAGACTCTTGATACGGCACTGGATTCCTTTTATACCACACAAATATTTATACACAGAGAAAACACAGAGCGAATAGCTATATCAGATCTAAGAGAGTCTGATATCATACCCGGGTTGAAAAGAAGGTCATGGATCTAATACCATTTTGTAAAACTGCTCCAGACGAACAACTTTGTCAGAGGCCTCCTCTGTCAGAGTATGAAGCTTGACGAGCAGTCGGCCAGGAGCCTATCTAACATTATTTTAGGATAATTGAAGATTAAACGCCCTGCTTTTCTGTGCAGAAATAGTAATATCTACTATTATGGATTCCAGGTCAATATCTTTTAGAGAGTAAGAAATGCTGAAGAAATGAGTACCTCTGGATATGACCCTGTAAATAGTCTTGAGTCAATGTTTTCTTTCAATAGAACTCAAAGTATAAATCATGCAAGCATAGAAGAAGTAGAGTTAAATCCACAAGATGCATGGAAATTACCTCCAATCTCTCCTAGCAGAGTATATCAAGACCTAAACATGTTCCATCTCAAAGTTGTGACCAGAGTCATTGTGAAAGAATCTGTAAGTAGGATACAACAAAATAGTGATGTCAGTCAAACAATATCCCTCATAAATGCAAAAGAAGTCCAAAAGGAAGCTAAAAAGCATGGAACAAATTACCTTCACTTTGGATGCATCAGAATTGGAATCAGTCCACTTGTCCATAGGGGAATAGACTCCTATGTGTTATGTACAGTCAGAGATTTAACCCATAATAAGTTTATTGATTCTCTGATAGGAGGGATAGTTGCCCCTCTTTCAAACGGGCCTGTATATTTTGACTATTATCCTAATTTTTCTGTTTATACCTTTGACGAAAACATTGAAAACATATTAAAATTACAGATTAGAACGACTGGATTTGATATGTGTCCTACTAGGACAAATATATCCATCCAGGCTAGAGGATGTTTTAGACATACCAACACTCTATTTCCTGTTGTCTTACATACCCCTAGCAAAGACTCTCAGTCAAGTACTTTGGTCATAACAGATCCACTGAATCAAAAAATGGAACACTGTACCATAAAATGGGAAAACCTATCTTTCCCTACTGATTGGGTTATTGATACCCCAAGGGCGCCAATACCAAGATCCATCACCTCTGCCCAAATAAAAGAAACTTCCGACTCTGTAGTTATTTCTTTTCCCCAAAGAAATCTTTCCAAATCTCCTTCTTGTACAAAGTCTACTCCTTCATTTCCCTCTTCATCCCTTTGTTTACATGCCTCACTTCAATATTTAGCAAACCAAGTGGGAAAAATTCCCTTTGCAGTAAAATGTTTTGATTGTGGAGAACTGATTACTCTGTCTACTCTTTCTGCATTTGAAGAAAATGAAAGAGTACAATTCGAACATGCAAATCATAACCCAAGGACAAATTTACCTCCACCAATCTCCACTGCTAAAGACCAATGTCCTCATCCTCAATGCTCTGATATACCCTTTCCACATGACTCACATGTTTTAGTTATCCAAGATAACTATTGTACAAAAATAAATCAGAGGAAAGAGGCTTATATTCCCAGTGACACAAGAAGACCATCTACTCCAGAAATACGAAAATTTCTTTCTCTTTCTAAAGGTTGTATTATAAATTCAGTTAAATCAGAATGGATGAAAGAAATGCTAAATTGGGATTTGTTCTCCCATCCAGGAGAAAAATAATTTGCCAGGAAAACTTCAATTGAAGAAAAGACTAGACTAGCCCAAAATTGGAAACATTTTATGGACAAGGAAAATATTTATATATCCTTTTATGAATGGTATAAAAGAAATCATCAAGCCCATTCATGGGATTTAGCCCCTCAAAAGTCTAGTCCTATGTGTTGTCCGGTACAAACTCTTTCTATATCTGATTTAGGAAGAGAGATCAACAAGATCAAGAAATCCATGGAAAATGTTTCAAAACAAAAGAAAGAAGAGGAGGATGAAAGTCTTCAAGTCAAACATCAGAAATATCATGTTTTGATTGAATTAAAAATTCAAGACCTACATTTCAAATTGAAGACATTGATTGATACTGGATCAGACTTGAACATGCTAAATAAGCATGTTATTCCTGTGTCTTTATGGAAAAAAACTCAAGCTATGGTTGTGGGACTAGGAAATATTCCAAATGATATCTCATTCCAGATTCCAGAAGCAATTCTTTGTTTCCAAGACTATTGTCTAAAGTTAAAGTTTCTCTTAGCAGATATCCCGGTTGCCTGTATCCTTGGCACTCCTTTCCTTGCAGCAGTATCACCTCATGGCTCTACCATGGTGACTCCAGAAAATCTTGGATACTTTATCACAATTCCTTCCCCACAGGGTAAAGTGACAATCAAACTTCCTTTTGTCTCTACCCCAAGGATCTCAGATGCTATCCAACTAAGCCTTAGAAAGAAGGAAACATTAAAAGAACTTAAGTAGTTCCAAACAGGGATCAGAATCAGAGATCAATTGAAAAGGGAAGACATACAAGAAATAATTCTCCTATTAAAGCAAGAATTCATCATCTCAGTCTGCTCAGAGAATCCTACTGCTTTTTGGAAACAAAAGAAACATGAAGTCTCCCTCCCATATAGAGAAGACTACCAAGGGAAGCCCTGCAAATGCAGAGCCATACTAATGAATGTTGCATATCAGAAGCTATGTGCTGAAGAAATTAAGGGTTTACTCAACAAAGAACTTATTAGAGAATCTACTAGTCCTTGGAACTGTTATGGGTTCTATGTAAATAAACATTCAGAACAAATCAGAGGAGTCCCTAGACTAGTAGTAAACTACAAACCCTTAAACAAATTTTTAGCTAATGATACATATCCTATTCCAAATAAAAGCAGTCTAGTCACTAGAATTGCCGGGGAAAAAATCTTTTCAAAATTTGATCTAAAATCAGGCTTCTGGCAAGTGGCTATCAGTGAAAAGGATAAATTTAAAATTGCTTTTAATGTCCCTGCTGGGCATTATGAATGGAATGTGATGCCCTTCGGATTAAAGAATGCTCCTGCAAAATTTCAAAGGGTCATGGATAATACTGTTAAGCCATACTTTGATTGGCTTATTGTTTGTATTGATGACATCCTTATCTTTTCTTCATCCATAGATCAACATTTTAAACATCTGAAAAAGCTTCTGCAGGTAATCAAGCAAGCTGGCCTAGTCTTATCAAAGAAAAATATTGAGCTTTTCCAGACTCAAATAAAGTTTCTTGGCCATACTATTGACAATGGCCAAATTACTCTACAAACTCATGATGTGGAATTTGCAGATAAATTTCCTGATAAGATTCTTGATAAAACACAGCTACAGATGTTCTTGGGAAGTTTAAATTACATAAGCCATTTTTATAAAAAATGTGCCCAGGATAGAAAGCTTCTAAATGACAGGCTGAAGAAAGAGCCAAGTCCCTGGACAGAAGCACATACCCAAGCTGTGAGAAATATTAAAGCAAAAACCAAGAATCTTCCAATCTTGCATATCTCTGATGATGAACTCCCTAAAATAGTAGAAACAGATGCGAGCAACATTGGCTGGTGAACAATATTAAAGCAAGTCAGAGATAAAGGAAAAGAAGAAGTCATTCAATTTTCCTATGGGTTATGGCAAGAAGCAGAAAATAATTATTCTGCTTTAGATAAAGAAATTAAAGCTGCTTTAAATGCCATACATAAATTTGAAATTTATTTGATTTATAAAAAAATTCTTTTTAAGGACTGATGTTGCAGCAATGAACAAAGTTCTTAACAAAGATCTGAAAAATCCTGGAGACTCCAAATTTGCTAGATGGCAAGCTCTTTTTAGCAATTTTGATTTTTCTATAGAGCATATCAAAGGAGTAAACAACTCTATTCCATATTTTTTGAGTAGAGAGCATCTACAGAATTTTTGTCTACTAATCTCTGTACAACTAAGAGATGGATTAGAAAGAGTAGTAGACGTTCATGACTCCTTAAGTTGGGAATCATATTCAACAGATTGGGTACCTCGTTGGGAATTGAGAAGCACTAAAATTCTTTCCCAAACAACTCAGGTCCCATATTCAAGTCTAGTCCCTGAGGTGAGAGGAAGGAGAATATCAAATGTTTTGGCCCCCATGGTTACTCAAATAAATGAAAGAGAAACTCAAGAAAAACATGCTCTAACGAATCTTTTCCATTATATAATGCTAATCTGGGATATAAGAGACGATCAAGGGTATAATCAACAGTATTTTTGCTTAAATAGACCTCGGTTATTATCTCATTGGCCTGAAAGAAATCCTGATATTATCTTCCCAGAAACAAGCCTAAATTATCATGAGTACAGAAAGCTATGGTGGGAATTTGTCCAACAAGAAGACTTCCTAATTCTGGTTAAATTTAGAAGTGTCAATTCTGCAACTGCAGGAAGGCCTCCAATTTGGATTGCAGACTGGTGGAAATCTTTTGGCCTAAATAAAGGAGAAATAGATCCCTATATATTAAACTCATTTACACCCCTCTCTGTTGTCCAGGATCTGTCCCTTCAAGGGCCAAATGATGGAGAAATCTTACGTCTATTCATTCTAAATCACTTTCAATGGGTAATCAAATCAAGAACCATTCTTCAGATGATCAATGGACTACCTTTTATAGCTCAAAAAATCTATACAAAAATCTGGGATACCCTGCATTATCTTGAAAGATTTTCTAGCATTATTGAAAATGATTAAGTAAAATTTTGGTTTCCGTGGGTTTACACATCAAACTCCACTGTGTAAACTCATGTCTAAATGGCCGACAGTGGTGCCATTCGGGTTCCATGGGTTTCTGTCATTAAACTCCACTTTGTACATAGTATGGTTATGTCAAATAAAGAGAATCTTGGAAACTCGGAGCACTTCTCTGACTTTTGGTGAGGTTTGACCCACATTTCCAAAGATGCTCTACTTTATGTCTTGTTAATAGTCATCTGAATGGGGAATATTGTATGACAACCCTGACAGATATATTGTTTTATCTTCTTTCGGTTGATATGAAATAAAGATGATTTGGTCGGAGATTCCTGCGTGAATACATCCGCCGAATCCCAAAAGTAAGATTGTATGGCCGACATGTAGGACCACAAGTCTCTTCGGAGTCCTGGCTTCATGATGACTCCTCCTTCAAAATTTGTATAAAGGAAGGGTAGGAGCTCATTATTCGGCATTAGCATTTTGAGAGTCTAGAATCCGAGTCTCTAAGCTTCCCTTCTATCTGAAGCTTCGTGTCTTTCTAAGTCTGTAAGTTTGTAAGTCAGTCGAGCGAAGAGCAGTCTGCTCTAAGTCTGTGCATCTATCACATATTGTAATACCCGAGTATTTTGCTCTGATTAATATAATATCAAAAGTCTTCGGCATATGTGTTTAAAGCTCTGAAGTTTCTCTGTTTGTCTCATATTTTGCACTCATTGTGATCTCGCTTATTTGCCTATTTCTGCAATCGATGTTCCTTGGTACTGTCTGATATAGTTCACTCATCTAGATAATAAGGTTCATTGGTAGTCGGTATAAAGGGATGACCGAGCACTGGTAGTAAGTCCCGCTAAGGCAAGGAGGTCGCGAAAGGGAAGTTGTAGGTGCGGAGGGTCCACAGAAAGCCGACTATAGGGTTCACATAAAACTGCAAAATCCTGATGGTCTTTGGGTGGTGGGGTTCATAGTTTGGACAGAGTAAAGCGGTTAACCCGACAATATTGGTCCTGTCGAGAGTAGCAGAGACTAGAAGACCAAATAGCGAGAGGAGATAGTGCATGAGACAGAGTGCAAGTAGTCAAGATTCATACTCTGACAGAGGAGGCCTCTGACAAAGCTGTTCGTCTGGAGTAGTTTTACAAATGGCAGGAAATCCCAGCATTAATTGAAACGTAGAGACAATCCTGGCAACCGCCATTCGAGGGCGAAGGAAAAACAGACGCTGAGGTTACTCCCCCAAATCAAAATGCAGAGACTGATACAAAATTTTAGTTGAGAAAAAGGAAGAAAGCGCAGAGCAGTTTCACTCCCCAATTAGTGCAGAGACTACTACGATTTCGCTGAGCAAAAGGAAGAAGCTCAAATCCTTCACTCGTCTGAAAAATGTAGAGAGAAGGTTACTAAACGCACAGGTTTAAGGAGAGAAATCCCTGGGCGATTTTCTCATACGCGTAGAGGTATTAGGAGAGTTTACAAGGTTGGGTGATTTGTGCAAGAGAAAATCGCAGAGGGTACAAGAGTGGTTTGCAAGGCTGAGTTAATCATCCCAAAACACATAGGTATTACCAGTTTCATCGAGCAAGGAAACAATCAGAGAAAGAAATAAAACGTAGAGAGTATAAAAAAAGACGTAGAGAGTAAGTTGGGAAAATCTTTATCATAAAACACAAAGAGTATCAAAAAATGCAAAGATTTAGCTGGATGTTGAGTGAAGAAACAAATCCCAGAGGTTTATGGAGAAATCCCAACTCTAGCAAGTTACACCACAACAAACGCAAGAACGCGGAGGTAACTCCTTAAAAATGCCAAGGTTTACTTGCAAAAACACAGAGGTACTTGGTAAAACACAAAGGGTTAAGTTTGGTGTTCCATGATGGGTCTGCCAATTAGATCCAAAATAATTATAAAAAAAAAACAAATTAAAATAACTCATATCAAAATCCACGAAACTTCAGTTAGTCCCAACCAATAAATAGAAGATTTCCTTGCTACTCATTATCGAGCAAATTTTAGTGTTTAACAATAGAGATTAAGGTCATAAAAGCTACAAGGGTCTCCTTCCGATTAGATCCATAATATTTATTAATAGATTTCCATTATCAAGAAAGGTTTGGTGTTCAACGAATAGAGGTTAAACACATAAGAGCGAAAAGGGCCTTTTCTTCCAATTACATCCACAAAATATTTATTAAGAGATTTCCATTATCAAGAAAGGTTCAGTGTTCAACAAATAGACAATAAGATTTCACCATTTCCAGTTTCAAATTAAGATTATAATGCACAGTATCTACAACAGTTTCAGTTACAAATTTCAAGATAAAATTTTGTAGCCATCCATTAACTCGCAAAACTTAGCATCAATTTAATGCATCCTTAACAATAAACTACATATATATATAATCCAACTTATCACATTCAAGCTTAAATAAGAAATACCATAACAACAAACAACGAAGACGGACTTGGAGATGATTTCCGCAATTGGCGTCTCTCCTTCCTTCTCCCGCTTGCTAATCGTTGAGACTTCATCGGTACCTCACAACTAACACTAGCGGTACTCTTCTTCCCCCTTAGCCCCCCGACCCACAAAGGGGCCACACACACACAACCAGAGTCCTCTAGCTCCCAGCTCGCCTCACAAGGTAGAGCCACCACTCTCTCTCAAACTGGGTATCCCAACTCTCACAAGAAAAACCAGTCCAAATTTTTGCATCATAACATTACTCATAACCAGTGTGTCCATTACTCATCTCGGTCATTTGTTTTATAGAATTTCCTTAGTGACACCTTTCCATTTGCACATTTAATTCATTTTTTTTTAAATTAATTAGGAATTATTCCCTCCATACACTTGTCACCCGTTCCCTTAGTTGCAAGAGTAAATCCACAATTTAATTTAATTCAAATTCAATTTCCCTCACCCATCCTAAAATCGCTCCTAAAATAACTCCTAGTTGTCTCTTTATTCCCTTTATTTTCAATTAATGAATGACGCCTTTCTAAAACCGAGTTGAGTAAAAATATGATTGTTCTTTAGTTAGAATAGTGTTAACTAGACTCTAGATACCTTTCTATGCTTACACATTCTTTTATGCTTTATTCATTTCTTAATTTAAATTCTAATTTGGTATTCTTTGTACACATGTGTATTGTATTAATTCTTTAGATTTATTTTATTTTCGTTGATTTCTTAAATCGTTTTATTTCATCCCCTCATTATTTAATTTATAAAATTAGTTTTTTTGTCCTCTCATTAACTTAGACTTAGGTTTAGTTAAAATTTTATCTGCAAAATCTTAGACCAAATAATTTAGTCTTTAATTAATTAATTAATTCGGCAGTGCTCACGATTTTACAAGGTTTAACATTTGCTCAAATTTTTCTAGGCCACCTAGATTCATCGACTCACCTTTTTAAATACTGTGACGTTCCCTTCAAGACACACTCTATGCTCCAAGGGTTCCACTCACCTTTGATTCAAATTTTAATTACACGACGTGCCCTTCAAGACCCACTTTGTGCTCTAAGGGTGCCACTCGCCTTTGACTGGTTTTGGTAGTTGTCTAATCCTTGGAGTCAATAATCCATTTAGGCGACTTTGTGAGAGACTAAGGGCTTCTAAGGAATAAGGACCCTACCTTATTGCGTGCCCCTTAGAAATATTTGTGTGCGACTGCCTCAGTCTTTCCTCATGACATCATTGATATCTCGAACTAGATAATCGTTAACCTACAATTCGATCCATGACAAGAGTGCTAGTAGGCTATGACAGAGATGCTACCACACCTCTCCCTCAATATCTGGTTGTTGTGCATGGCCCCTTTACTCCTTATGTGAGTCAGATTAGCAAGCAATCATCAACATGCATCCATCAACGAAACATTGTCAAGGATCCATAAACAACATCATAATATACCCGATCATATGTCACATATGCATAAATGAAATACTCAAACCAATACAATCCACTCCTTGACTCAATCTGGAGTTCAAAAAGGTCCATTGATGCCATCGACATCCTCAATCTATCAAATGTCCTGCACACTCAAGGGAAACTCATCAATAACATCTGTCAATACATAGATATAAAATAACATACCATCATAATCCATCAACATCATCATAAGAATCCATAAGCGAAACAAACAACCATATACTAAAACTGGATAACTTGCACGCAAGTGTCCTCAAAGAATAAGTCAATAATATGTGCTCGCAAGAGACTGATGTTACATACACCCCCTCTTGTTTTAAACTTCGTCCCGAATTTGTACAGTATATAAATGCAGTGTAACAACATCTGACAAGATCTATATGTCTAACTATCAAATAAAAATGGAAACTATTGGCGCATATCATATGCGTCCTCCTAGGTAGCTGAGTGAGGAATATAATTGTCCCACTAGACCTTGACCTGATCAACTGTTCGACGTCATAGCTTTTGAATGTGATGGTCCAGAATGCAGATTGGCTCAGTCGTGATTGCACCCTCGTTAGACACCTGGAAGAAACTCATGTCGATCACATGTGTAGGATCACTAACATAATGCCTCAAAACAGATACATGAAAAACATTGTGCATATGCCTCAAAGAATCAGGCAAGGCTAGTTGATAGGTCATGGGCCCTTTCTTTTCCACAACTTCGAAAGGTCCCACAAACCTAGTAGAGAGTTTAACACTCTTTCCAAACTTAATCGAGCTCTTGTGTAGTTTCACCCGCAAGAAAACTCGATCGCCAACTTCATAATTACGGTCAACGCAATGCGCATCGACATAACTCTTCTGTCGATCTTGCGCTTCTTTAATCCTTTGTATTATCATTTTCATTTTTTCTTCCATTTCTTGGATCACTTATGGTCCTACCAAGACCCTATCCTCAATTCGATCCCAGCTCAAAGGCATCTGACAAAGACGCCCATAAAGAAACTCAAATGGTGCCATCTTAATGGTTCTTTGATAACTGTTGTTGTACGCAAACTTTACCAGTGGCAAAAATTCTTCCCAACGCTTCTGTTGGTCCATCACGTACATACCAACATATCTTCCAAGATTTGGTTTGTTCTTTCTGTCTATTGTCTGTCTTTGGGTGATACGTTGTACTAAAGTTAAGTTGGGTTCCCAAGGCCTCTTGGAAACTAGTCCAAAAACTTCATGTAAAAACTTATCCTCTATCGAATATGATCCTTTTAGGCACACATGAAATCTCACAATCTCGCTGATAAAAAATCTAGCTATGTCTGGTGCTTGATACGTCATACACACAGTAATAAAATGGGCACTCTTCGTCAGAGTGTCAACTACCAAGAAAATTGAGTTGTGCCTCCTTGTCATTAGCGACAATCCCATAATAAATTCCATCGAAATGAACTCCTATTTTGATTCCGGAATAGCTCGTGGATGTAGAAATCCGACCAGATGTCTATGTTCATATTTCACTTGCTGACATTCTAGACACCTTTCCACATAACTAAATATGTCCACCTTCATTCCTTTCCAGAAGAATAAGAGATTAAGATATACCCTCATCTTCGTGACTCCTGGATGAGCCATGTACACTGTTGCTCTATGAGCTTCGCTTAAGATCAAAATTATCAATTCGTCATTAGGCGGTACATAAATCCAGTTATTATACCTCATTAATCCGTCATTGTCCAATCTAAATCCCTCAAACTTTGGCACCAACATGGTGTCTTGTCTGATATTTTCCTTAACCTCCTTATACCAATCATCTTTGATCTGTATAGTTAGAATCTTTTCTTGAAGATTCATCTGAAGAGGTATCACCAAAAATATGCGTGGTCTCCAACTCAATGCATATTCCACTCTATTAACTATTCCTTTTATGTAAGTAATCTCAAAATCGTACTCGCTAAGCAATTCTGACCAACGCCTTTGTCACGCATTCAAGTCACTTTGTGTAAAAATGTGTTGCAACCCACAGTGGTCTGTTTTTATTTTAAATTTTTGTCCAATCAGGAAGTGTCTCCACACTCTCATGTAATACACAATGGTCAATAACTCTAAATCATGTGTTGCGTAGTTCTCCTCATGCTTCCTTAATTTCCTTGAGATGTAAGCGATCACTCAACCATATTGCATCAAGACTCTGCCTAAGCCTTTGTTTAATGCATATGTGCATACCAAGAAGTCCATGTCCATGTCAGGGAATTTTAGTATCGATGTTGTCGTCAACAAATCCTTGAGCCTTCAAAATGCTTCCATGCATTTCTCGGTCCATACAAACTTCTTGTTTTTCTTTTGCAATTTCGTAATCGGATTTGTTATCTTCGAAAAACCTTCGACGAACCATCGATAATATCCTACTAAACCCATGAAGCTACGTAATTCTGGTATGTTCTTCAGTGCAAGCCATTCCATAATAGTCCCTACCTTCTCTGGATCCACAATGATGTCTTTGTCGGAGATAACATGCCCCAAATAATGAATCCTCGATTGATAAAAAGAACATTTCGAAAGTTTCCCATATAATTTTTTCTCTCGTAAACATTGTAGTACCAAGCGAAAATGTTTGTCATGTTCTTCTTTCATATGAGAATATATCAATATGTCGTCAATGAATACTTGAACAAACTTGTCCAAGTATTCTCGGAACACCCCATTCATTAAGCTCGTGAATACCCCTGGGGCATTTGTTAGTCCAAATGGTAAAACGATAAAATCATATTTCCCGAACCTCGTCTTGAATGCGGTCTTAGGAATTTCTTCCTCTTTGATCCATGACTGGTGATATATCGATCTCAAGTCGATCTTTGAAAAAACAGTCCCATCCTTCATTTGGTCGAATAAATCGTCTATTCTTGGCAACAGATATTGGTTCTTGATTTTTTCCTTGTTCAATTGACGATAGTCAATACAAAGTCTCCATGACCCATCCTTCTTTTGTATGAAAAGAACAAGCACACCCCAAGGTGACACACTTGGACGTATAATTCCTAGGTCCAACAACTCTTTCAGTTGCATTTTCAACTCCTGTAACTCAAGGGTCGACATCTGATAAGGCATTCTTTCTATCAATTCATTTCCAATTTTTAAGTTGATGGTAAATTCCATCTCTCTTTTGGGTGGAAAACCTGGTAACTCTTCTGGGAACACATCTGCAAACTCTCGTACTACCGGAAGGTTTTCTAATCCTTCTGCCACACCCTTGTCGTTCAACGCTAAGATTTCATCCTTTGCGCATGCTCTTCTGTAGTTGTAGTCAAGAAATGAACCTTAAGGAAATTCCTTGGTTTCTTCCTACAATCACTCGTATATGTCCCTCATCATCGGTCAAAATCAACCATTTTGTCTTACAATTGAGTATCACATCATGCGATTCCAACCAGTCCATACCGATCACAATGTCATAAGATCCTAATATCGTGACATACAGGTTTTCCTTCATTAAAAAATCTCCCAGTTTAAGGCTACAGTCCATAACCTTTCCTCCAACCTTCTTCTTGGCACCCGAATCCATTTCCAAGTAGCTAAACTCGTCCTGTTCGACTGCCTTTACCTCAATTCCTTTTAGCATTGCACCAGAAATAAATCTCTATGTAGAACCAAGATCTATCAAAATACTAAAGGTCTGGTCAGTGATGGTACCTGACATCTTGAGCACAATAGACTGGTGCTCGACCTAGCAGTTATTCACCGTTACATGAATCTGGTGGGCCTTGCCCAAATCTCCAACTGTAGTGTGTCCGACTAACCCGACTGCTCTGGCCCTCTCAACCAAACAGTCACGTTGGTAATGTGGCTCTCCACATGTCTAACATCAGGTCTTCAGTCTAGTACTCCTAGTCCCTGAAGTAGAAGTTGTTGGCCCACCAGCCTGAAATCCTAGTCTGTTTTGCTGAACAAGCCTAAATTGTTGTTGTTGCGGATGACGTTGTTGTTGGTGTTGTGGTCCTATGTAGGGAGTCTGTTGCTAAGGAGATAGTCGTCGTGGTGTCATGAACATGGATCCTCTCGTAGTACCTCGATACCCTAATGAATGTCTAGTTGGTGTCTAATGTTGTTTCACACCAGATGTCGCTTGTCCCGTCGGTCTCGTGAGAGTCCTGCCCTGACCCCTGTTGATCAAATCTTCCTCAGCTATGAGGGCATTCTGGACTGCATAGTGCAATGTCTGAGGCATTAGGATCCTCACTTTCACATGAATGTTGATGTTAAAGCCGAACACAAACTTGTTGACCTTGAGCTTCTCGTTGTTTAGATGTGGATTATACCTAAGCAACTCCATGAATCAGGCTTGATACTCAGGAACAGTATGACCACCCTGACACAAGGTGTTGAACTCATTGATTCAGAACTCAAGGCATTCCTCTGAAAAATACCTCTTCCGGAACCGTTCCTAAAATAATTCCCATAACACGTCTTCGACGACCATGTTCAATTGTGGTAGGAGTGTCTTCCACCATAGAAGAGAGCTCCCCTTTAGCTAAAATACCGCCATGCGGACTTTCATGTTGGAGGTGTAGTGGCAAAGTGTGAATCACATCGCCATATTCTCCAACCATGCCTCGATGGTTGCGTCGTCCATGGCACCCAAGAACTCAGGAAACTTGATCTTCTCGAGTTCTCTGTGAACGCTAACAGTACTGGCTAGGGTGCGTTGTGGACCCTCAGGGGGTACATGCGCTCTGGCCTCATCTTTATCTAGTCGGTTAATCAAGGCCTCTGGCATCCTCTGAAATGACCTCATCAACCCAACCACATCCCCCACAACAATATGCTCTTTTCCAATGACTTTCTCTTCTCCTTGGGGGTTAGACCCCTCTGGCGTGGATGCCAATAGAGGTGTCACACCTCCTCCCCTAACACCACGTCCTCTGCCTCCACAACGTCATCTAACCATGATTACCTGTAGGGACATAAATCAATTTAATTATCTATAAATTATTAATCAAGTGTTTTAATACAATGGAAGGAATCATGGTCCCAAGTCGCGGGGTTAAACCTCACTTTGATACCATATGTAACGACCCCTTCGTAACGACTAGGAAAACGAAGCATTAGGAACTTAACGTCAACACATAATTCATAGAAACGCCTAATCAATAACATCATAATTAAAGTATTACAAGTGACTCATCGTCATAATCCATAATGATGCAACCAACACATCAACATAATTAGTAACGACACATAATTAACATATCATCGCAGAGATAATGACACAACTCAACAAGTATCATAAATGGTGACGCAATATCAACTCATCACATAAAGATAACACAAAGAACTACCTGCCCAACCTACCCTGCAAGGTTAGGACCTCCAGGACACATAAGCAACGTTCAACCCCAGGATTCATTCAATTTATTTTGACCATTTAAGCTCTCAGGGATGGCGACTGTTCTGAGGAACAAGGAGGTGTCTACATCATGCTAACACCATCAAGTCTAAAAAACAACTAGCTAAATCAATAAACATCACTATTGTTCATGGAGCAAGAGAATTCAACTACTAAATGAATTATATAACGACATTATTCCATGGCGCGTGAGAAATCTAATTACTTAATTCATCATACAGAAACATAATTCAAGACGCGTAAGAGTACTCATCAGTTTTATTACATGGCACAAAAGAGATATAATCACATAATCAATCATGAATTACCTTTATTACAAGGCGCAAGAGTAATCATTAATTTTTATTCATGGCAAAAAATAAATCTAATCATATGACCCATCACACATCATTCATCAAAATTCATGGCGCATGTAATCTAATTACTCAAACATTTATACATCCACTTTATTCCATGGCGCAAAGTATCCAATTACTCAAACATTTGTACATTCACTTTATACCATGGCGCAAGGAGTCTAATTACTCAAACATTTATAGATTCACTTTATTCCATGGCGCAAGGAATCCAAATACTTAATCAATCATCATGACTCTCAAGAGCCTACACTAACAAGTAAGGAAAAGAATAACACCATTAATCATTGAACATATTGTACCTCAAATTAAGCAATAAATATTAATAAGTTACGAACCACCATAGTCTAGTGCTTTGAATCGGTAAACGAGGGCATATCATGATGATTAATAACTACTAAGTCTATCCATTAAATAATTGAAAGAGAATCAATCCATAATTAAGAATTAATTAATGTTTCAAATGCTAACCTTCAAGTCCATACATAGGATTTTTTTTTTTAGAAGATTAAGTTTCTTTAATGATAAAATAAGGAACTTAAGTTGGCTCATCAATTCCCTTAGAAGAATTAAAGAGGCCCAAAATGATTTAAACAAGAAGGATTTAAAAAAAAAACTTGTCATCATGCAACACACCATTTCAACGATGAAATGCAACTCATCACAAAAGATTGCAGACTTAAAACAAATGGTAATATGATGTTTCTAAAAGTTTGTTCAATTCATTATCAACCAATTTCACCTTGAATTCTAAAATTGATAGAAATTCTAAATTTTGTATCTTCTAAATCTCACACCATAAGGGAAGGGTTTTTAGCTACTAATTAAAAATATAAATTACATGTAAATAGAATCCATTATTTTTATAGAAATTAAAGAAAACATGTATTCTCAACATAAGGTTCAATACAACAATACAAAAGATAAAGGTGTATAATATAAGAAAGAATTGGGCTAGTTGTCATCGATCTTGAGTTTCCAAGCATAGGAACTAGAGACACCACATCGAAGTCGCAAGGCAACAAGCACCAAATGCAAGCCAGCACACCAAACGTCAAGCCATGAGGAGCAAATCCCACAAGGCACTATAATTTTTCACTACGAGGACATACTAAGATTAATTGAAACACAGAGACAATCCTGGAAATCGCCATTCGAGGGCGAAGGAAAAACAAACGTTGAGGTTACTCCCCCAAATCAAAATGTAGAGACTGATCCAAAATTTGCGTTGAGCAAAAGGAAGAAAGCGCAGAGCAGTTTCACTCCCCAATTAATGCAGAGACTACTACGATTTTGCTAAGCAAAAGGAAGAAAGTGCAGGGCCTTGACTCATCCGAAAAACGAAGAGAAAAGAAGGTTGCTAAACGCACATGTTTAAGGAGAGCAATCGTTGGGCGATTTGTTCATACGCACAGGAGGTATTACAAGAGTTTAAAAGGCTGGGCAATTTGTACACGATAAAATCACAAAGGGTACAAGAGTCATTTTCAAGGCTGGGTTAATCATCCCAAAACATAGAGGTATTGCCAATTTCTTCGAGCAAGGAATCAATCGGAGCAAGAAATAAAATGCAAAGAGTATTAAAAAACATTCAGAGAGTAAGTTGGGCAAATATTTATCATAAAACACATAGAGTATCAAAAAACACAAAGAGTAAGTTGGATGTTGGGTGAAGAAACAAATCACAAAGGTTTATGGAGAAATACCAACTCTGGCAAGTTACACCACAAAAAACACAGAGAATAATGTTTGCAAGAACATTGAGGTAACTATGTAAAAACACCAAGGTTTACTTGCAAAAACATAGAGGTACTTGGTAAAACGCAGAGGGTTAATTTTGGTGTGCCATGATGGGTCTACCAATTAGATCCAAAAAATTTATAAAAAAAAAAACAAAAAAAAAAACAAAAAAAACTCATCAAAATCCATGAAACTTCAGTCACTCCCAACCAATAAATAGAATATTTCCTTGCTACTCATTATCAAGCAAATTTCAGTGTTCAACAATAGATATTAAGGTCATAAAAGCTAGAAGGGCCTCCTTCCTATTAGATCCATAATATTTATTGAGAGATTTCCATTATCAAGAAAGGTTCGGTGTTCAACAAATAGAGGTTAAAAGCATAAGAGCTAAAAGGGGCCTTTTCTTCCAATTACATCCACATAATATTTATTAAGAGATTTCCATTATCAAGAAAGGTTCGATGTTAACAAATAGACAACCATATTTCACCATTTCCAGTTTCGAATTAAGATTATAATGCACGATATCTACAACAGTTTCAATTACAAATTTCAAGATAAAATTTCGTAGCCATCCATTAGCTCGTAAAACTTAGCATCAATTTAATGCAGCCTCAACAATAAACTACATCTATATATAATCCAACATATTACATTCAAGCTTAAATAAGAAATATAGTAACAACAAACGATGAAGACGATCTTGGAGACGATTTCCACAACTGGCGTCCCTCCTTCCTTCTCCCGCTCGCTAATCGTTGAGACTTCACAGTCAACGCTTGGGGTACTCTTCTTCCCCCTTAGCCCCCCGACCAGCAAAGGGGCCACACACACACAATCAGAGTCATCTAGCTCCCATCTAGCCTCGCTAGATAGAGCCACCACTCTCTCTCAAGCTGGGTATCCCAACTCTCACAAGAAAAAATCAGTCCAAATTTCTGCAGCATAACATTACTCATAACTAGTGTGTCCATTACTCATCTCGGCCATTTGTTCTATAGAATTTCCTTAGTGACACCTTGCCATTTTCACATTTAATTCATTTTTTTTTAAATTAATTAGGAATTATTCCCCCCATACACTTGTCACTCGTTCCCTTAGTTGCACAAGTAAATCCACAATTTAATTTAATTAAAATTCAATTTCCCTCACCCATCCTAAAAGCGCTCCTAAAATCACTCCTAGTTGTCCCTTTATTCCCTTTATTTCCAATTAATGAATGACACCTTTCTAAAACTGAGTTGAGTAAAAATATGATTATTCTCTAGTTAGACTGGTGTTAACTAGACTCTATATACATTTCTATGCTTACACATTCTTTTATGATTTATTCATTTCTTAATTTAAATTCTAATTTGGTATTTTGTGCACACATGTGTATTGTATTAATTATTTAGATTTATTTTATTTTCATTTATTTCTTAAATTGATTTATTTCATCCCCTCATTATTTAATTTATAAAATTAGTTTTTTTGTCCTCTCATTAACTTAGACTTAGGCTTAGTTAAATTTTTATTCGTAAAAGCTTAGACCAAATAAATCCAGTCTTTAATTAATTAATTAATCAATTAATTAATTCGATAGTGCTCACAATTTTACAAGGTTTAACATTCGCTCAAAGTTTTCTAGGCCACCTAGATTCATTGACTCACCTTTTTAAATATCACGACGTGCCCTTCAAGACGCACTCCGTGCTCCAAGGGTGCCACTCGCCTTTGTTTCAAATTTTAATTACATGACATGCCCTTCAAGACGCACTTTGTGCTCCAAGGGTGCCACTCGCCTTTGACTGGTTTTGGTATTTTTCCAACCCTTGGAGTCAATACTCCATTCAAGTGACCTTGTGAGAGACTAAGGGATTCTAAGGAATAAGGACCATGTCTTATTGCGCGCCCCTTATAAATATTTGTGAGTGACTTTCTCGGTTTGCCTCACAACATCGTGGATCTCTCGAACTAGGTAATCGTTAACCTACAATTCGAGCCACAACGGGAGTGCTAGTAGGTTGTGACAGGGATGTTGCCACTCCTCTCCCTCAATATCTAGTTGTTGTGCATGGCCCCTTTACTCCTTATGTGAGTCAAATTAGCAAGCAATCGTCAACCTGCATCCATCAACGAAACATTGTCAATGATCCATAAACAACATCATAATATACCTGATCATATGTCACATATGCATAAATGAAATATTCAAACCAATACAATCCACTCCTTGACTTAATCTGGAGTCCAAGGAGGTCCATTGATGCCATCGACATCCTCAATCTGTCAAGTGTCCTACACTCTCAAGGGAAACTCGTCAATAGCATCTGTCAATACATAAATATCAAATAACATAACATCATCATAAGAATCCATAAGTGAAACAGACAACCATATGCTAAAACTGGAGCACTTGCACACAAGTGTCCTCAAAGAATAAGTCAATAATATGTGCTCGCAAGAGCGGGATGTTACATTAATGACCAAATCACATCATTGATATAATCAAGAAATGAAGTCAATAAGAAAAGAATACCAAAACTTAATCTAATCACACACCAAAACAAAGAAACACGATAAAACCAATAACAATCATCCTAACAAATAAGTTAATTGTACAATCGTAAAACCTTAGATCAAGGCTTAAAACTAAATTAAAAACAATAAGTAATTTCAAAATTTAAATGGGACCCTTTTATTTCTACCAAAATAAATGGGAGATTGTTGTGGGTATAACATAATGCAAAGACACACATGTTATTGATTTTATCTTACTAAGTTCCATATAAAACCCCCACTTTTTAAGTATACCCTATTTGTTTGACCACCATTTAGAATCTTGGCTCATCATTCTATAATACTAGTTCTCTAGTTAACACATATTATTCTCAAATATATATAAATTTCATTCAGTCATGCATACAATTCCACTAGGGATATCTCAATAATTATAAATAATTGTAAATAATTATAAACATAATCACTCATGGACATTTGCTAAGATACTACTAATTGATTGCTATGTGATGCAATCATTTCATTATTTCTTTGGTCACTATTCTTTATCTCACTCTCCTCTTAAGTCGCATGAATTAGATTTAGACTAAGGAAATGTTGTAGTCAAGGAACATTGTGCTTTCTCCCAATAAAACTATTACAAAATGTGCCTATGCATAAAGAGCATCATGTCAACTCATGGGTTAGCACACATCTCTACATAAAGAATAAGTTTACTACAAGGGCCCTAGTGATGCTTTTAATAGAATCATGATCAGATTATGCAAAGTATTGTGAAATTATGCATTGCTTTCACCTTCTTGATATCACCCTTGCTTTCACAATTGTCTTTTTCCATTTGATTTCCTTCAACATACCTATTGTGTGTTACAAACGAAGCAAAAGGGGGGCCTTTCCTAAGAAAAACTTCTTTTACATTGGTTGCATAATGTGAAGACTGGATCATTTTTTTTGTCTATGTGATGAAAATATTAGAACACGCAAGTAAAAGAGACATGTGAACTATATTGAAATGGTTATGAATATTGTACATGTTTCTTCTAATGAACATATGGTGGTGGACCTTATGAATTCTAATTTTGGTTATATATGGGTGTTATATTTTTTTTGCAAAAAATATTGAGTTTATTATATACATATCAAAACCCATTTAAATTGATGTATTATATACCATGCCTATTTGAAATCACAATGGTTATAATTCGTTCCAATACATATGGTCTTGGACCTCATACCTATGAACTCACATGTTTAATGAGGAAGCATAATTTTGTTGATTGATATGGTCACAAGTTTTCAAGTTCAAAATTCGTGGGGACTTCATGTACCATGAAATCCACGCAAAATATTTGTATGAGCACTTGGGTTAGATGACTACGCCACGACATTTTATTTGTACATGGATGAATTATTATGCCTCTACCATATGGTATATGTCTATGAAACAATGTTGATTTCCACTCCCTCGACCCATTAACTCGACACACTACCCGTTGGTTATAAACACTCGATTTTGATTATATGCATTGATATTTATGTTTGGTTCAAAAGTAAAATGAGTTGTTGAGTATCTTTGCTACCTCTGATTATCATTCTAATTTTGTTAATGGGCCTGGTTCGTGTCACATAGGTGACGTACCAGGAGTAAAAAAAAATTGCATTATTGTGGTTATATATGAATATAAAGAGAATCATAGTTGTTTAAAGCTCAATGGTATTGGTTTATTTGGATCTTTGTTTGGTTCAAGTTTTGATTTCAGAACTAGTATTTGTTTTTATAGTTTCGATGATTCAAAAACATGTATATTTGGACTGTGGGTTGAGCATTAAAAGATGCCTTCAGTGCTTGTTGAAACTCATATTTTAAAATTTGTTATTCTTGATATATTCTTATTCCTCTTTCTGAGTCGGCTTGAAATTATAAAAATTATTTGTGGTATGTCCATATAATCACATACTAATAGTTAGTTAACATTTTCAATTCATAACAAATATTGGAAGTTACCAATTTCTTGATCACAAACAATATAAAGGTTGAAGCTTTTGAAAGTAGTAGGATTTTTACACACTTTCTTTGGTATGCTTAAAGCAATTTTCTTATATTTAAAATCATTTTCTTTTCAATACACTAAGCATCACTAGGGTCTAACAATTCTATTGATAGTAGGAGTTCTTATTTAAATGGAAAAATGGGAGGTCAAACCCTAATCTTTTTTTTTTGCAAAAGGTATATCTTAGTGTTTGGTCATTGAAGCAAAAAGTCTTTATTGTTTTCACTATTAGCTCGCCTAATTGGTTTCATGGTTGTAGAGACTAATACCAACGTCCAAAAGCATTCATAGAAGCATGTTGCATATTTGTCATTCTAAATATTTTATATGTCATTTACATAAAAACTAAGCGGTCTTGAAAACACTAGTTGTCTATGCAAGAACATATTTCTGGTTCAAAATTTTACAGAAGTCTGAAAGAGATTTAAGACTATCATTCTAATGTATTGATGCGAAAGAATTTAAAAAGAAGACTGCTTTACTCATATTCATATTTATGTTCTTGTCTTTTTCTTTCTTTCACCTAAATGTCATTCTCATTCATTCTAGATATCAGATTTTATAGTTTTATTATATAAATCTCAATTTCTATTTCTACTTGATGTTATGTGTTAGTATTCTCTTTGAAATTTTAAGATACATACCCTCTTTGGCCTCTAGCCATTTTCTTGTGCATCTCTAGCACTTTCAAGTTCTCCCCCCCCACCTAGTATGAAGGAATTTTAATGATGGGAAGAACACTCTCATCGTTCATCATTAGATTTTGCAAACTATTTTCTTTCATAGGGAAAACCTCCCGTTTTTGTGTTTGCTAGTTTGTATGTGACCTGCGGGACTAGCATGTGGCTTGAGAAACTGTGACTCAAGGGCATCTAAGCCATCCAAATCACCCAGGGATCGCACTCGGCCTGAACCACACCAACCCTTAACATGGCTGGATTTTTTTGTGTCCCCAGAGGTTTCGAACCAGTGACTTCACATCACGGAGTGCCTTAACATAACACTCTGTCACCGACTGTCCTACACCTTGGGGACTAGGGAAAACCTCCCTTAGGTGAACACCATAGTTGTTACATCAAGTAATTCATTTTAACATGCATGATCCTATTTATATAACCCAACCCTCTTACAAGGGACTCATGCATAATAATCCATGATTGTCATTGCAATCTTTGTCACCACTAAACTTATGTGTGAAATCACTACCCTTCCTCAAGGGGACACCCCTTCATCAAAAGGGTTCTTACTGAAGCACCTCTACCCTCTCATGGGCACACACCTTTCATCATTCACTTTAGTTAACTAGAGCCATTATTCAACTAGCATCATTTAATGTATTTTCCACTAATCTTATGTCCTTAAAAGCCTTCATAGACTAAGTGCAGTTAAAATATAGACAATCATCAAATAAAATCCATCCATAGTGCATGTTATGGTAGAATGAACACTATAACCTTTTGTGGGTCAAGGTGCTTTCCCACACACTCTCAAGTATTGAGGTAAAGACTATGTGCATAAGCTACGATCTTGAGATATCTAAATTTCTTATAATACACCATACCAATTTTTTTCATAATTATAGTGGTGTTTCACTAGCCAATTATAAGTCATCATTTTCCCTTCTCTCTTTAGAAAATAAGTATCACCTTTCAAAACCTCAAATCTTGTTTCCCACACCCCATGTAATTTACAAGAACTATGAGTGGGACCCATCATTGGTTCTTGCTCATAATATAGACACTACAAGGACTTTAAAATGTGTTGATCTCCTCTTGAAGTTGAACTCTTGGTAACCCAAAAATCAGTGTTTCCTCTCTTGCAACGAGGCCACTTTACCACTTATATAGATCATGACTATGCTTTCACTTGAAGTCATGTTTAATCATGGCCTCCCATTGGTTCACTAAGTGGAGGAGATTTTAAATGAGGGGGATCTGAAAGTAGAGCTAGTTTTCATATTGAATCATCGCACTCGGTAGCTTAAGCACCATATGGTGGATCGAGTAAAGGTCCAATGGTACCTTTACAATCCTAGTTTAGCTACTTGGGAGG
The DNA here is from genome assembly GCA_010110895.2 of Picea sitchensis. Lineage (NCBI taxonomy): Eukaryota > Viridiplantae > Streptophyta > Pinopsida > Pinales > Pinaceae > Picea > Picea sitchensis. The sequence goes on from SNQJ01S0066185.1 coordinate 32,907, forward strand.
GTGAAAATATTGTGTGCCTCAAATTTCCCCTTTTGTTTTATAGAAACTTAGGCCAAATTTTTGTTCAAATAATGGAGTATGTAACACCCTTTTTTTCTTGGCTTTCTTTTATTTATGATTATGATGCTATGCTTGGTTGGCTTGATGACTTGGAAATTGATTATTTCTATGCATTGTTTTGAATATTTCACATACTTCTTATATGTGTGTGTGTGTGTACATATATGTATGTCTGTGTGTGTACATATATGTATGTCTGTGTGAGTACATATACATGTGTTGTTCTTTGGTGATGAGATGTTGTCTATATTGTTACATGTGGAACTGATTAAAATGCATAGAATGATGTTGATATGATTGTTTAAGTGATGGTCAATGAAATGTGGCCTCAATAATTGGATTCTATGGATTGAACACGTGATGATGATGTGGTAATAAATGACTATCGATGTTGTTGAGAAAGTGTGAGTTGTGTGAAGTTGGTTAAATTTGTTGAACTCTTGGATGGAAATGATTGATGTTGACCTAGGCTAAAGATCACAGGACTTGATGAGCCATTGAAGAAAAGACTCCCAATTGATTATGTATTAACACTAGAAGGTCATGGAAGCCTAATTGGATGATTGGAATGCACTAATATGTGAATGTTGTGGAAGCAGGGGCACAACACTATTTGGCATAACTCTAGGTTGGGAGTGTGAAAGTAAGACCTGCAGAGGGTATCTTGTGATGTTGAGAATTTAATTTTGACTATGTTTCATATGTTGTTGATATATTTGATATGTGTGTGTTCAAGAACGTGTAGGACACAAGGTGGGGCCTTGTTAGCTTGCTAACATATGGCCGTGAGACATGACTAGGATGCATTGGCCTTGTTGTGTCAGGATGAGTAGAGGAACTTTGGCTGGCCTACACAATCTCGAGGATGAGATGAATAATCTCTTGTTTTATTTGTCATTATTTATGATGGGATGGGTAAAGGTGCATATTCTTTCCTACCATGTATGGGGGGAGGGGTAAAGGCACATAGGCTTGTCTATGCAGTCCTAAGATATAGGTGTGAAGTCTCTTGAAGTCTCTTGTAGGATATGTGGGACATGACACGCCTCACATTTATGAACAAAGCGTGTGAAATAAGGACCTAGAGTCTTTAATATTCAATAGATTGAACATTTTAGATCACATGCAAGATTAAGGTAACTATTGTGAAACCCCCCCCAAAAAACAGTTTTATTAATTAACAAGGAAAATTACCCAACTTTGTTTACAACTTGAAAATATTATTATTACAATGAAATTATGAATAGTTTTTTTATTAAAAAAATAAAAAATAAAAATCCCTAGGTGACACATAGAGGGTGATAAATCACTCATTAAAAAAATATAAATAAAAGGAAAAAAAAAAGAGGTTACCACCCAAGTGGGTGAAGAATTGGGAAATAAGAAAAGAGAAAAATAAGGAAATTTGCATGAAGTTGAGGTGTAAAACCTCATGGAGCCTATAAATACAAGGGGTGACCGTGGGTTTATGAGAGAAACATGAAAGGTAGGAAAAAGATGCCAAAATACTACTAGAATGTTGTTAAACTAAATGTGAATTGTAAGTTGGATCAGGTGAAGGAAGCTGAGAAAGATTGAAATTACTAATCCCCACTAGAGGTGCTTTGTTTTCTTGGCAAGTCCAATAGGTGGAGACTCCATCATTGGTGCATATCTTGATTTTATGTCATTACTTTTTCTCTTGTTATGATCCCACACAATTTGGGGGGTCCTGCGAAAATAATATTTTCCTAGCATGGTAGGGTGGAAAACCACCTGGTTGTTTTGTATTGACAAGATAAGGAGTTAGGAGCTACAAACTAGATGATGAATTTAGTTTTTGAACCTTGGGTATAATCTTTGAGATTTTCCTTGATGGATGAAATCTATTTGTTTGGTTTAAAAATGAATTTCTAGTAGATGTATGAACTATGCCATACTAAGTGGATTTGTTGAATAAATTGGGCATAATAATCTATGTTGAAGATGGAAGTAATTTAGGTTTTCCGGGTTCTCAAAGAAGGATTAATTCCCCCCTTGTATTGAGTGTTAGGGGCACACTCATTCATTATACATGACACCTATCAATTCAATCGAATGGTGGCAATAGAAACCTGTGATGAATTAGGGTGAGAATGAGGGAGGAGGGGGGCAATACATTATAACTTGACTCTCTTGTCTAGAGATTTGGTTAACACCTTGCATGAGAATTCAATTCTATCCTCAGAAATGGTGAACATGAATAGTCTAGGTTTATAAAACACCATGTATATAGTATAAGAGTTGAAGGGGAAGCTTGGTATATCTTTGGGACAGAAAGAGAGGTCAATTATTTTGGTGACTTTTCTGTGCTGTCTTTATGTTTTTTATGCATTTTGGGGTTAGACCTCGATTTCATCAAGCATTGTTCAGTGAGGGAATTACCTTTAGGTAGATTGTATACTTTTAGAAGGGCCTAGGAAGGGTCTATTTATCCTTCTCATTTGATTTTTCTTGGATTTCTCAAGTCACATTTACATTTATTCATGAATTATGAGGTTAGAAGAGCTAGATTCATCATTGACAATGGGATTGAAGAACCCATTTCCATAAGCACTCGGTTAATTAGTGCCTTTGGCAAAAATATATAAGAGAATCTCTCCATGGATATGAATGAAAAGAAACCTAAAGGGAATCATATCATAGGTATGATTTTCATTACTAGAAGAGACAGGCCTCGAGTTTGTTGAACCCAAATTGAGAAGAGTGAGTACCATAGGGAAACCCAATCCAAAAAGGAATCCATAGAGGTAGCATAGTGTTACTATAAATACTTTTCAACCTATGCCAAGGATGAAGTTGAGATAATCAAGAGTAGGGTTAGGGAGAAGAGGAGAAATGCATTTATTGAGAAGGTGGATGAGGAGATACTAAACTAGATTTCAGATATAGGATTCTCCAGAAGTAGAGATACCAAATGTTTTAGGATGGTAGAACTATATTGGCATAACAAATCCTTTATTACTCAGGTAATTGAAGAGAAGGGAACTCTGAATCAAGAAATGTTGGATAAGTTGGACTTTATGGACCAAAAAATGAAGCCTTGGTAAAAGTGATATGGGGGGTAAAAGTGATATGGGGGATAAAAGTGTTCATTGAGGATCAAGACCGAGAAGAGAAAACCAATGCAACAACTTCTCGACCAATATACATATATGTAGACTCAAAATCAAAAGGGGATTGTCAACAATGCCAATGCCAAGTCTCATTTTTTTTTTCTTATTTATCTTTGAATGGGTGTCTCCTTTGCCCCACATCATAGAACAATCTAGTCTTGTGGTTGTCATAAGTAGTAGGTTTAGTTCTTGTTATTTATCTATTGACATTATATCATGACATCTAAGTACTATGGATAACTCTTGTTATTACTCTAATGTTATATCATGATTTGTTAGTTTAGATAGTCATACGGATTTTTTTTCTTATATCAGACTAAACTTAATGGAGTTTGATATCTAGTCTACAAGTTATGTAATATTTTTTTATATTATCAATTAAGGAGTAGCTAAATTACAAAAAAAGGGACTAATTCTGTTATTATTTAATGTGAAATTTGTTAATCTTGTTATTTAAAAGAGAAGATGTAATATTTTGTTTGGAATTTATGGGAAACTAAGAAAAGATAATACCTCATTATTCTCACTCTCTTACCTTTAATTGCAAGCTCATAATTATAGTTCTTTTCCAAGGAAATCCTCGTGGAAAACCCTCCGAGTACTTCCCTATGATCCATGGATGGTAAACGAGGTAAACCATCGGCCCTAATTAGGGAGCCTCACCCCAAGGGGATTAAGAGAGTCAAACCTGTGACTTTCCCAACTAATCATCGGGGGAGAGATCTCACATCTGGCTCAAGACCGCTTGAGATAATTATTGACGAGTCCAAATGGCCTATCAAGTAGGTAAGGGAGAACGCTTGATGGCATGTCCCAATTAGACCTACTCTCATTTGGTGTAGAGTTTTTGATTAGTATGTGGGTCTGGTTTCTACTCTAAAAGATTTTATAATATGAATATGAGAACATAATGTTCTCAGATGAATTAAAATATGAAGTTTAATCTAACTAATGTTGTCTAAAACTATTATAAATGCATTTTATATTAATCCAACCTATCCTAATAAGGATCAAACTAAATAATATGAACACAATAAAAGAGATGTTGTTACTAGCAAAAGAAAGAGTTCATTTAAGCAAATAACAAGTGAATATGAAAATGAGAAATGATACAATAACAAATAATTGCATGTTATACCCTTAACATTGTTTCTATGCTCATAAGGAAATTCATAACAACATAAATATCAAGAACCAAGTGAAGAAGAAATTCATACAAATGATTCCAATGACATTCACACAATAGACATATGCACAAGAAAAGTCTTAAATACACAAATCTGAGTCATAAATCTCCAATATGCCTCTTTCTCTATTCATTCATTCAACAAAAAATGTTGTATTGACGTACAATAGAACAAAAGTCCTTTCTCACTTGCAGTTCTGTCTTTTATAAAAAAAGAGGGATTGTTTACATTCTGAAACTGCCATGTTGTCAAAGGACAGTTCAAACTCATCTTTTCACATTATATATTCGAATTAACAAGTGAGAGTGGATAAAATAAGAAGAACCAGTTAAAAAATATTGATACAATAATGAGACCCTTTGCAATTCCATTTGATCTATGTATTCTTCCCATAGTGCGTAGTCTACCATAATATTTTCTAGCTTACTTAACTGCATTTTCTCTAGGTCCAGTTCATCGTCACAGATCTTGGTTGTGACTTCTAACTTTAAGTCTCGCTCGTTGTTTTTTACGAAATTTTTGGCCAATGTGATTAGATTTATTGGTTTCATAAAGTAGTCATTTAAGATCTCTTTGTTGACTTCTGTAAGATGCTTAATATCCTTCATAACGACCTCCCTCTTTTCCTCTACTTTTGTTATTTTCAGTTCACCTGGGGTTGCATCATTAATGTTGGGCATGATTTCCATTTCAAATTCCTCTAGGAGCTCATTAGAAGCATTCCATAACCTCTTGTATGCCTTTGTCACAATCTTCTGAATGTTTCAGATGTCTTCTAACAAGGGCTTACATGTATCAAACAAGACTTGATATTTTATCCTTTGTCTAGTGGTGTAGAGTGGCAGGGTATCTGGTGGGTTTGTGTATACATGATCCAGATGGATCTCAGTGGCCATCCACCTTTTCCACTGAATCACCATTTTGAGCCTATGGTTTTGATAAACCATGATATTCACCCTTTTGATGGGGAATGGAATGTGATGCCATCTTCATTTTTTAATTACAGACATCATGTAATGATTTCCTAGTGATCTTATGTACATGCCTACAACATAGCATTAAGGCAACATATACCATTAGAAATATGCAGTTAAGCGCACTCAGGCTAGAGTAGTACTGGGATGGGTGACCGTCAGGGAAGTCCTAGTGTTTTACATGCCTATGGAATTTTATAAACTTAGTCCAATCTATCCCACACGCATCATGGGAATTTTTCTCCTCTCACTCTCTCATATATAATTGAGGTGAAGGAGGTCCTTTAAGCATGCAATGGAGTCCGATAATAATCTTGTTGTGAATGAAGCATAGTCAACATCTCTTTCTTTTTAGAGATAGGATACCCCATTCTGTCAGTTTTTTTTCTACAACATTTTTCTCTCTTGTTCATTAATAGAAGTCGGGTTTCAATATATTTTTTTGTTCTTCGCATTATCTCTTTGTATTTCATTGTTATATATTGGTTATATTTTTTTTTTCATGTCGTTCTCAAAATAATTTGGATCAGTGGTATCAGAGCGGGTTGCTCCTTGTCGTTTCTCAGAGCAGGTCCTCGACAAGGTCACGATATAGAGAGTTGGGTCTCGAGCTATTTTTGGTTGAGGACAACTACTCTTGCAACCCAAATACCATAGTGATCTACATAAATACATCCAAACAGAGATGGATTTCTTGGATATCTCCTCACTTGGAGCTGCTTATCGATATGTAGTCAAAATTGAGTAGAAATTCAAGCATCAACTAAAGTGGGAGAAGGATGGCGAAGGAAGCTCTAACTCGCATAATGAAGGTGACGACACGCAACCCCCTTCTCTCCTGGGGATTCCACGACCTCTCGTTCTTGGATCTTGAATATCCTTAGCCAAATTATCTCTTCAGGCCTTCAACAGACCCTAAACAATCCATACACACACACAAATACCCTTAATGTTGCCTACAGGTTCAAATTATTCGCAACTATGCTCTCTAGTGCTTGGCAACACCGTTTTGGGAGTACTAGTCTCACGCTAGACTCTTTATAGTATGTGATCGTGGGATATAACCTTGGACCAACCCCTTCACCATTTCGGGCCTTGACGATATTGCAACCTCCTCCTCAGTTTCCTCCCGAAGTGCCTTTCTCTAAATCTGTGGATCTCTACCACATGTATCCCTGGATCTGACGATCCAACTGTACTTCGGGCTTCACAACTTCACAAAATTCCACTTACTTCACACTCGCTCCCCCCCGGGCCTATATCTCCTAGATTTTCTAATCCATTTCCACGTGTCTCCTCGCAACCAACGATTGAGATTCACCTCGCGATTTAGCGACTTCGACAATCTCGCTTCTCTATACTTCAAAATGCTCTGAATTCTGAAATGCCGAAACACCTCGCGACTAATTCTCCGTGCAACTTTTCTCAGATCTGACGGTCTGGAATGATCTCAATCCTACTGGATGGATCTTGTTTTTTTATTCTAGGAAAATTTAAAGGACTCCTCCCTTTGAATATTTCTCGCCATTCTTCCTCCTGAACTTGTTCTTCCTCGAACCTTTGACTCCTTAAAACACTCCTTTTCGACACTTAGTCGAATCTCAGCCTGTGTACGCCTTGCAATAGGTCCTCCTCCACTACTTAATTTCTCTGTGGATAATTTATGCCACTCCTTCTAAACTTATGATTCAAAAGACTCTGTCTTGCACTCCTTGCAGATGAACTTCTTCAAGTTATCTCTTCAGAACCTTCTGAGTCAAAATAGACTCTGTCACACACACCTTGCGGACATTACACACTCCTTGCACATATAGGATTCACGTTATCTCTTCTGAGATCACGAGTCGAAACAGACTCTGTCAACGCACTCCTTGCGGACACTATGCACACTTGCATTTTATCATAGAAGAGAAACAATTGAAACTTATCTAAAGCTTCACAGATTCATACATTCAACCATGTAAATGCATTCATAAACACACCAACAAGAAACAATAGAGAATTGCAAATAAACATAAATTTTACCATTCATTCATTTAGATAGACACAACAATACCATACATTTGGGACAATGCTCCTCTGTTATATTCATTCAACTGAAATATACATATGTTCGTATACTGATTCTCGGTAGCTCTCGACTCTTAGATACAATGGAAACAACTCTTAATAACTAGAGTGCCAACAACTTCAACAACCTCTTATGGGAAACAATACAAAGATTTATACAAGAGGGGCTCTTCGATCTCTTTCCTCCAACTACTTTAGAGATATCCTATCGAAATAAAAGCATTCAACCACTAGAATTTATTACAATAAATATTTGTGATAGACAGATAAGGTCGAACACATCGAATCTATACTGCACTCAGCTTCATTAAAAGAAATTACATTCTCCGATGTCCTCATGAAATCATCCAGCTCCATAGCATTAAAGATGTTCTTTAATTACATTTCTTTTCAAAATATTTGTGTGATATGCCTTGTTCAAAATTTAAAACTCTTCAAAATGCGCGCTAGTGCGCCCATCTGTCCTCCACTTGTGCTTTGCTAGTGATGCTCTTGCATCATACTCCTCTAGCTAAAAAATCCATGGACTCATGTCCATGAGCTCCTGTACTGACCTTCCATGCTTCTAGATATCTTCTTCGCTTACCCAACTGGCATATTCTATTGGGCATCCTTTCCACTTTACCAAATACTCAAAATATGTTTTCCTCCTGGTCTTCTTACTAATTCGTCGATCTACGATCTGCTCCATCTGCGGCTTCTTTGCTACAGACATCAGTTTTTTCCACTGGATTTCCTTATGTTTTTCGGGTCCTCCAGTTCCATCTTCCCTGTAAGGATACAGGTCTGCAATGTTGAATATGGGCGATACACCCACATCTTCTGTCGACTCTATCTCATAAGCATTCTCACCAATTTTTTCTAGGATTTTGCACGGTCCTATCTTCTTCAGCTTTAGTTTATTATGTGTTCTTCTTCGGAACCTCTCCTTCCTAAGATGTGCTAGAACTTGATTTCCAAATTCAAATTGAATTTTCCTCCTATGTTGATCAGCTCTGCGTTTATATTCACTATTGTTACTCTGCAACTACTCCTTGATCTGAACATGAAGCTTCTACGTTTCTGCAGCGAAGTATTCGGTTCCAGTGCTTCTGAATTCACTCTACTCCAGATCTCTTAACTCTGACACTCCCCTTGGATTCATTCCATACACTATCTGAAATGAAATCCCTTCGGTACTTATTTTCACTGAGTCATTGTATGCAAACTCCACTTGTGTTAGAATATGATCCCATTGACTATGATGTTTAGTGACCAAACTTCTTAGCAAATCTCCTAAACTTTCAATCACCACTTCTGTTTGTCCATCATTTTGAGGGTGATATGAAGAACTAAAGGATAGTTTTTTTCCCAACTTCTTCCACAATGTTCTCCAGAAATGACCAACAAATTTGGTATCCCTGTCTGAAACAATACTCCTAGGCAATCCATGAAGTCTTACAATTTCCTTGAAAAACAAGTTAGCAACATGTGTTGCATCACTGGTCTTATGGCATGGGATAAAGTGTGCCATATTTGAAAATATGTCAACTACCACAAATATGGATTCACTTCCTCTTTGTTTCCTTGGCAATCCCAACATGAAATCCATGCTTATTGCATCCCAAGGCCTCTTTGGAATAGGCAATGGTTGATACAACCCAACATTATGCCTCTTCCCCTTTGCATACTAGAAAATATTACATCTGTTCACAAACATTTTCACCTCTCCCCTCATACCTGGCCAATAATACGAACCGTTCAACTGTGAAAATGTTTTTTCATGGCCGAAATGTCTGGTTAGACCTCCACTATGTTTTTCCTTCAACAAATTCTCCCTCATCAAACACTTTGGTATGCACAAATAGCACCCTTTGAACAAAAACCCATCCTGAATAAGATATTCGTCCCACTGGCTTCTGTCTCTGAGCACAAGATTCGTGCAAGCTTCATATGCTTCTTCAAAATCTAGATCATCATAATACATTTCCTTAAGGTGTTCAAACCCCAAGGTTTTCACTTGAAATTCCTGCAGAATTAGACATCTCCTACTCAATGCATCAACAACCTTGTTAGTGTTGATTTTTCAATAAGATAGGTTAAGCATCTAGTTCATTTCAATTTTCATTTGTCTTAACCATAAACAAGAATGTTGCAGCAACCAAGATCACAAGAAGAAACACCATGCACAAGAACACAAGTATCCTAGGAAACCCTTATCAACAAGGGAAGAAAACCCAGCCAGATCCTTTGCTATATTCTTCAAGAGAAATACCTTCACCAACAAGAATTACCTAGCACACAAGAGGGTGCTCAAACCCTAGAAGACTAGCGGCCAAAAGAGGTGCACACCTTTTCCCAAGTAGATGTACTTGCTGAAATTTCCAAACTCACATGAAAGATATGATTCCACGATGGGGAATCTTCCTTTACTTATATTAAACTTGTCCTATCAATATAAGTGTTTATTGTCTTAATATGGTCGACCTCTCTAAGTCACAATATTATTACTATTACTATTATTATAATTAATATTAACCAGATTAATTATCTTTTACATTTATTATTAATCACACTAAGGTGGGTCCGACCTGTACCCTTTACATAACAATTAGGGTTACAGGAAGGTCTAACTCTTGAACAATATATAGCAAAGGATATGATACACCCATTAGTGCTCATCCACTAGAGGCACATCCATAGGGATGTTATATCTCCAGTTCACTACATTACACAGAAGAACCAGATCTTCACACGTTCACCTATGCTCGTCCACAGGCACATCCACTCTACAGATCTTCCTTCCCACTGCCTCACACAAGAGAATCATCTGGAGTCTTCTCGTCAACTCTGTTGCTCATAAGAGTCTAATACGTCATTGTCATTTCTATTCACATGACGATGCACCCAACACTTTGGGATATCACACTTTCACCTTATGCTCAGCCACAGGCACGTCTAACTCAACAGATCGTCTTTCCCACTGGATAATCATCTGGAGTTCTTCTCAAATCTCTGAATGGAGGAGGTCATCTCTACATTCCTAGCTTTGTCTCAGGAAGGAACCACATACCCTTCTTAGGGGCTTTCTCCCAGGTTTGTAAGCTGAGAGAAAGATTCACATAGCTACAATGATCCACATCTCATAGGTTTGTAAGTTGGAGAATGTCTCACATAGATGCATTCATCAACACTCCCTCTCAGCTAGGGAGACATTATTCATTATGCTAAGTCTCACACGGATGTACTTTGAATTTTGTCTTGGCTGGAGTCATCAACACTCCCTCACAACTAGGGAGGCTTTCTTCATCAAGTTAGTTTGGTGAAGATGTCTGCAATCTTCTCATGTGTAGGAAGGTATTGCATGTGTACGATTTTCCTCTGCATCATATCTCTGGTATAAGGATGTTTCATCTCATCATGTTTCGATCCATTAGGAAACATTGGGTTCTTAAGGAGCTTTACACACGTCTCTTTGGTTATCAACATAGGATCCATCTCATGGTCAAGTAAAACTATCAGAAGCTTGTGAATCCATATTTCTTTGCACACTCGATGTTATATACTCTACCTCTGTGGTGCTCAAGGATACATATTTTTGTTTCCTACTGCATCAGGAAACCATGGAAAAATTCATGGTAGAACAACAACTGGATGTGCTCTTCTGGTCCAGTGTAATTTTTGCTCAATCTGAATCGTCATATCCTGAAAACTCAAGTTCACACTAGAGGCATATCTCAGGTCATATCCAACTGTGCCTCATATATATCTCAATACATTCTTTTTTGTTGTCTAGTGAGTCTTTCTTGGTCAACTCATGAAATGACTAAACACATTCACCGCATGGCATGAATCAAGTCTAGTGTTAACCAGATACATCAATGATCCAATCAGTTGTGGATCAATCTCGTCTGAATCGTCATCAATCTTTTTCTTTAAATCCATCACGGTGGTTTTTTCATTCTATCATACTGAACTTCTTTAATATTTTTCACTATATATTTTCCTGACTCAGGAAAATCTCATCGATCATCTGTCATACTTCTTGTCCCAAGAAGTAGTGCATCATACTCAGATTCTTCATCTCAAATTCAGAAGTCAAGGATTACTTGTATTCAACAACAAGGCTTTCTGAATAAGTCATCAAAATCAAGCTCTCGTCACCAACATTGTAATAATATAGGTTTGGATCAGCAAAACTCTTGATGAAATCCAAACTCATCAAGAATCTATCTATTTGATGTAGTTTCCAACTCATGGTAGTATAGATGGAAGTGTATCGGGTTTACTGGATCAAGTGTCTCATCATAGACAACTCCCTCTATTTGTTAGAAACCTCTGGCTATAGATCTCCTTTATATTTCTTGACACTTCCATCAGCTGCATGCTTGATCTTATAGATCCACTTGGAAGTTACCACAGACTTCCCTTTTGGTCCCTGAATGATATCTTATACATCATTCTTTAAGATATACTAGTATTCTCTTGTTTCTTCTCTAAGTCAAGGAGGCTCAACACCAATGAAGTGTCTCATGATTGAAGGATAGCTCGAAAATATATTTTTCTTTCTCAGGATGTGCCTTGAGAGGCTTGTATGTTTCTCTGCCTCTTGCAGAGTGAGTCTAGGTAGGCATTTTATGCCCTACTGCAATATCTCTGAACATATCAACTGGAGCAACTAGATTAGCTGGAATAATTTATGTCTCCCTCTAAACTGTTGAAAGAGGGAGAAGACATTGTCTCACTGTCAATCTCCATCTGAGATTTTCTGGATCTTTGAAAGGCTATCTCTTTTTCAAGGACAATGTTTTCTACTTGTCTCAATATATATCTGACCAGGGGTGTCGATCTTGAATTTCTTTGAAGATTCATTGTATCCTTTCTTTATAAAGGATCTAGCTTGGACTTCTTCTCTTTGGGTACATGAAGATACATTGGGTACCCAAATAACCTGAAGTGTTTAATCTCAGGCTTCATTCCGGTGAAGAATTCTTTGGGAGTTATGTTTTTCAAATTCTAGTGAAGACTCTTGTTCTGCACATATATTGTGTCATGCATGCTTTTACCCATGGAATCCTAGAAGGATTCTGATCATGCATTATAGCATTGGTTTTCTCAATGATGGTTATATTCTTCCTCTTTCTCAAATAGTTTTGAATCCCTCTAAGTCAAGTGACTCCCTCTGAAGGATAAGCACCTTCTTTTAACCTATCTGGAATAAGAAAACAAAAAGAACCAACACAAGAATATCTCCTAAAGGAGAATAATGAGTACATCTCTAGAATCAAGACAATTTAAGGAATGTTGTCATAGCTTCAACACCTACTTGTAATGTAGCAAACTTATAGAAATATAGGTTAGAGGAATGGAAATTACAACAATCAAATCTGGAGTCTTTACTTTGAGTGTGTTGTTCCTCTGAATGCACTGAGATCCTTCTTGATCCATGACTTCAACAAAGATTGCTTCCTCCTACAATTTGCCTCATGACAATGATAGAAATAATATATACAAGTGCATACCTGAGGATGATGATATGATTTCTCCAATGGCTCTTGGATGATTTCTATCCTCTGATATATTTATGAAGAAGATAGTCACAGTTTCACCTTTTGTCATCTTTGTTATTTTGAGGCTGGCCCTTCAATGTAAGGGCTTGAGTAGGTGATTGGCTTCCTTGTCCTGACATCATCTTCCTTCCATTCATTGATATTTGTCTCTGGTATACCCTTTTTTATTTCCCACAATAAGTCTTCCTCTGAAGTATTGTCTTCCAAGAACTTGAAGTTGCTTGATCCATCAAGCTTATCTTTCATCATAATTTTAGATTCTTCACAACCCTTTGCCAAATGGGCTAGAAAACCTAACGGCTAGGCTAGGATAGAATTTTTAGGCTTTATTGGACTTATGACTGCCAACAATAATCCTTTGAAAGATAGGAGAACACTAGTGAGCTGAAGAGCTCCTTCAATGAGTTGCAGAAACCTTGATACTAAAATTTCTGCAGAATTTAGCGAAACCCTAGGACCAAAATTTCAAAATGCCCGAAATTTTGATCTGAATTTTGTTGGAGGTGCGTTGAAGGAGGTCATACGCTCCTATGCCAAAATTATCCCCAATTTCAAATCATTAAGGGATGAAACTGATAAATAAGGCGGGTCGTACGAAATTTCTAGGAACCCTAGGAGGGTCGTACGGTTTCTGTAGAAGTGAGAGAGGATGGCTAGAAAATGTTTGTGCAATGGGATCTTCAAGACCTATGCTCTGATACCATATTTATTTTTCAATAAGATAGGTTAATCATGTAGTTCATTTCAATTTTCATTTGTCTTAACCATAAACAATAATGTTGCAGCAACCAAGACCACAAGAAGAAACACCATGCACAAGAACACAAGAAGTATCCTGGGAAACCCTTCTCAAAAAGGGAAGAAAACCCAACCAAATCCTTTGCTATATTCTTCAAGAGAAATACCTTCACCACCAATAA